>JAFEME010000224.1:0-44384 GCA_018831755.1 Niveomyces coronatus | reverse complement strand
AGACGACAGAGCCCACGGTGAAGAGGAAGAAGGCAGTATAGAGTGGTATCTTGCGGCCGATGACCTCCGAGAGGCCCGTGTACACGGGCAGCACGACAGTGACGACCAGCAGAAAGGAGGCATTCGCTCAGAATGCCTCCAGGTACGTCCCGTCAAACTCTTCCGCTATAGCCTGCAACCTGCATCAAAAATTGCTGCGCTTGCGCCGTACAATCTGGACGGTCGGTCAGTCACTTACAGGTATGACGACCGTCAGCGCCGTGGATCGAGAGAGACGATGAAGACCACCAGCAGTATGGGCAAAAAGGCAATGTGGAATTTGAGGGGCTTCCGAAGCTTCTCCCGAGCGCAGAGGCCGCAGCCGAGACCCTTTTTCAGGCCACGATCACTCGGTACTGAAGAGGTCTCTGGCGCGGCGTGGCTCGGCGCCGCGACGCTGGCTATGTTTGCCATGTTGATCATGTCGGGCATGTCGGGCATGTCGACTGTGCTGGAAATATTGTGAGCCTACCGTGGCAGTGGCGTGGAAGCTTGGCGCGACAGCACACGACTCTTTTGCGTGCAATGCAAGCTCCTGTCGGTGGCCGGCCCGCGACTGCACAGCGCGTAGCCCCATTGTGTATAATACGGCCGAGTCTCGGCTGTCATCGATGGGTCCGAAGCAGAAGCCATTTCGGACGCTTCAAGATCCGCCGCGTGCTATGGCCGTGCAGGCACTGCCCGCCATCATGCTTAACCAGTTTCTGCTGCTGTACCTTGACGAACACGTCTTTCGGAGAGCGAGAACGGATCGCCGCTCCCGAACCGCAGTGGGCAGATGCTCTATGCTATTTATTATGCTTGCATCTCGCGCGTCCGTTGACACACCTGCTATTTCTGTCACAGAGCTTTTCTCGGGTCAAGTTGGACGGAGCTCTCGCAAGAAAAAACCACCTACCTCTTGTCCGAGCATTATATTGTGCAGCGATGTGTGGCTTCTTTGTGTTGTACACTCAGGCTGGCAGGGTCGAGTCGTGTACGATCGGTGAGGGCAAGACGAGCGACGGTGTTCTAGGTCTCGAACGTTCTAAGCTGCACCGGCGGCTCGAAACTTCTCTCGAGCTCATCAAGCACCGGGGACCGGACGGCCGTGATGTGTGGATCAACGCTGATGCCACGGTTGGTGTTGGACATCGCTGGCTTGCCATCAACGACACGTCGTCCTGCGGATCTCAGCCACTGCATGACGCAGAGGAGCAGATCCATGCGTTGGTCATAGGAGAGATTTACGAGTATGAAGAGCTCCGCCAGTACTGCGAGGGCATCGGCTACAAGTTTCGCGGCCGCAGTGACAGCGAGCTTGTCCTGGCCCCCCTATGTGTGTGTGTGTGTCCAGGAGCCTACCCCCTATATGGGGTGGGTCCCGATTCATGCTTCTGGCGCCATACAAATCCCCACCAAAACAGAAGGAAGCTATGGAAAATCACCACCTGACCTGTACCTTGTTCGACAACTTTGTAGTCAAGCGGAACTACCGAGTTAGCGCCTTCATCACTTATCAAGCACCGCCCTTTCCTCCTGATCTCCTCCTTTTATTGTTCGATGCCGCTGCTTCTATTCAACAAAATCATTCTGTAGCCACCGAGACACTACTACAACGCCATGGCCTCTCGCTCCTTCTTCGAGCCAGTTGCGGCGCTGCGCATACTGCCCCTTGTCTCGTCTACCTGTACACTCCTCTACGGCTGGGATCAAACCTTTTTCCTCGGCTTGCTTAACTCCTCTGAAAACCGTCACTTGAGCAAGAAAATGCTACCTTCCTACTTCAGAAAAATGTTTAGATTTGGTCTGCCTTGTGTCGCGTCTCTCATCGGTGTATCATTTTGGAGCGGTGTGGCGAATATCTATTATTGGCCATCGCGCGACGCCACAGGTTCCTGGAATTGGTATACTTCTGGAGCAATTGGCGCACTTAGCCATCTATTATATGTCCCTTGGGTAGCGCTGCCTATTCTCGACATCATCGAGGCTGAAGAGCGCGGCACCGATCCTAACGGCGTATTAGATCGCTAGATTCGAATTAACACTTTAAGGACTTTAACGGTTGACTTGGCAGCCTGGGCCGCTTTTAGTATTGCTGTAATGAAAACTTTGTGGGACAAATGACTGCATTCAAGGCTTTTTAAGATTATAAGACAAGGTCTCCCAATACTCCGGATAACTTCATGTGTCGATATTACTTGTTGTCAAGGGGCGGTCAGCTGCAGGTAGGACGGGGAGCACACAGGCGGCTCGAATCGGTCTATTGCTACAGATAGGCACTCCTCTGGTAGGGCAGGCTCTATATACAAGACGTAGCTCGAAGAGCTACGATCGGAATTCAACAGAGTATTCAGCCAATTGCAGGGTCCAACGTGTGGACACATGACTAGGCTGCAGGGTAGGTCCATGACTAGACCAGCTGTGACATTTATATAGTTATAAGATTAGAGTAGTAATTACTACTATATATTAGATATCTATTAGGGCCTTTGGTTCTAATAACTATATTATTAGAAATAACTATATACTTATCTAAACTAACGTCTACATTAGCCTTTACTCTTAGCTAAGTAAATATCTAGTAGGACAGTATTATCTCAGTGTCGCGGCCTTCCCCTCCGGGTTTGGTGGCATCCGCCCAGCCCCTGCTAGCGCCTCGCCGCTTTGCGCGGACACTATAAAGGCTCCCTCCTGCCCAAGTCCCGGCTTCCTCGACTTTTCCTCTTCCCACACACCCCCACGACCTTCTTTACGGCGCGCACCTCTTTGATTGTGCCTTGCGACCGAGCGACCGAGCGACGAAACGAAGAAATTCGGTCACGCTACTTTTCCCCCTTAATTTCGACTCTTGAGCCTGCGGCATCCTCCGCCTCGCGAAACAGACGTGGGATTCGCGAGCAGCTGTCGCAACCATCCAGCGCTGTTCCTTGACTCGAATAACGGTGTTCGTTCGCTGACGCCTCCTGGAGTCTGACGGCTGCAGTCAGGGCCCGTTCTTCAGCAGACAGAACCGCATCCCCGCCCTCTTCACAATCACAGGTCAGCTCTCGCCAGCGGGAAGGGCTTGCCTACAGCGATGAACGGTTGACAGCATTCAGAAGGCTCGGAGGCCTCCGACACAGCCTGTCTGACGTGTCACATGCATGCTTGCCAGACTCCACCGAGCTGACCCTGCGTGACACCCGTCAAGGTGGAACATGCAGCTGATTTCGGTCTCGACCTCGGACGCATTTCGGTTTCGGAGCATTGACCTTGTCCTTCGCCTCCTTTTCCCGCCGGCCGGACACCACATGTCACACACGATGACCCAATCAAACCGCGGCCGCGCAAAAGAATAAACAATACCCTTGTCAGGCCTGAGTGACTTTGCGACGGGCGTTGCATTTAGATGGATGCAAGGTGACACTGATGACGTGGTAGCACGGTCGCGACCGGACGATGGATGCGATAATTCGCACATTCGACGCTGGCGAGGCAAGGGGCAAGAAATGTGATTGGCCGGCACCTCTCAGCTGTCGTGTCTGCGGCAAACTGTGCATTGTTGCTACTGGCACGAGAGTGCCCGAGAGGCTTAAGCTCCCGACGCGCATGCCTTACTTTCGGTGGAAAGCGAGCATAGGAGGCGGTCGAGAGTATGCCTTCGTCTGGTTGTCCGTCCGTCTGATGGCCTTTTGAGTGGAGAATGGGCAGGCGGCAGCGGACCAACTGTCAAACTATAAAAGGCACACCTTGCGCGGAAGTTTTCATGCTGGGCTGACTGTTTTGCACGCCAATTCCCACTCCTCTCGTTGCCTGCACCACCGGAGTTCTCTTCGTAACGCACAACAGGAGCGGAGAGCGACTTACTTACGCCTGCGACATCACGAAACATGGTGACTCAATCCAATCTCGATTATCAGACCTTTTGGGCACCGCGACCAAGACCGCGGCGCGTTGAAGGTCCATTGCGTGCTCGCCCACCTCTGCCACCGTCGAAGTCCTCGCATTTGCCTTTGAATGACAGTCATGGCATGATTGGCATGCTGAAGGAATCGCCTGACTCGTTGCCAAGGCTGACGTCAAGCGGAGACGACGTTATCTACATTTCTGACGACGCAGCTTCAGACGTCAACGGCGCGTCCTACGAATCGTTCGATGAAACTCTGCCGCCAATCCAGGCTATCATGCAGTCTCTGGAAGACGCTGGGAAAATGGGCAACCTTTGTAAGTCGCCTACAAAACCTGGCAGATTCGCGACTGCCACCGCTAACCGTATGATACGGCAGATGATGGCTTTATGCAAACGTCACAGCGCAAGGATGCGCATGAAGCAAGTGGCCGAGCGACCGACTCCACGCCGCCCGAACAAGAGCTTGTCAACGAGGGCCTAAGGCCGGCCGTTGGCATAGGTGCTGAGTGCACATCTGGTGTTTCCGCGTCAACATCTCGAGTATCTACATCCGCGCCAATTTCGATGGCTGATGAGTCACGGATTGGTAGCGGGGCTTGTAAATACTCGCTTCCGGACGCCGATTCTCCCCATGCATGCGGTTGTTCTGTGTTGGCAGAGCACGCGGGCACGAAGAAGCCCTTATCCGAGATACCGCAGCCTATTGACAACCAAGCCTATCTGCCGTCATCGGCATCGCAGTCACAGCAACAGGCCTCGCCTCCGGATGACGATTGCGACAGAGTTGGCATGACGCCTAGGGGATCGTTTGGTCCGTCGCAGACGGTGGTGTTGAGCAAAGATGACTCGTTCGGTATTTTCGAGACGGCTTTTGACCACCCCCACGCGTCGTGCGGCGTATCAGCCGATGAAACGCTCCCTTTAGTCCGTACCGCAGCTGGGCCCAAAGAAGACACTAGGGAAATTCGCAGCACTAGTAAGTTGTGTCGTGGCGTGCATGCAATCACTAATCGAGGCCGAGCGCAGCTGACTTATCAAATTGTAGTTAGTGACGGCGAGCAAATATCAACCTCGAGGGATGAGCAGGAGCCATCTCAAGGACCACCTTCTTCTGCGCTACTTGACCGTAGGCGTATAAATCACAACGCCATATCTTCGTTCGCTGAGGCGGCGGACTGCCTAACGGAAGTTGCATCATCGATTTCTCGAATTCGGAGTTCCACAGCCTCAACGCCTGCGTCCTCGCGACTCAATAGTCTAGCACCGGAATTGCACGCCTGCGACAACATTTTGACGCAAACAAGCTGTACTTTGCTATCGGTTTTTGGTAGCGATAGGAACAACCTCGATGATCAAATCTGCACGGGGACAACCACATCTGAGAAGGCCGCCAACGATCCAAGCGAACGAGAGTACACATATGACGAGGAGTCGCTTATGAGCCAGATGCCCCTTCGGGCGCGGGACAAGAGGCCACGGGAGTCATTAACGAACCATGGTACCGAGCAGTTTGAAGTTGCTGGCCTGCATGGTGCATTAGACGATACCGAATACAGCCCTGTGGCAGGTGACGAATCAGATGTCGATAGCGACAGCCTGTCTGGTGACAAGGAACAGGCATCGCGCAAGCGCCGCAAATACCGCGCCGGGCCGAGTAAAAATAAATCGCGAAGTCGACAAAGCGCTCATACTGAACTGGCGGTGTTGGACCAGGCATCGGAGCTGATTTCTGCAACGAAGGAAGATGCGCCTGCGATGGCGGAGCCCACAGATGCGGCATTTGATGGATGGATTTTGCAGGATGTGGTGCTCAAACGAACAATCATAGACGGCAAGGCCACATTTCACTTTCAGTTTGATTGGGATCTGCGCAAAACATGGGCAGGCAGCTCGCAAGCCTCGCAAACAGCCCAAGCACCAAGGCCAAGCCAAGCCTGTCGTGAACAGCAGTGGAAGAAGGAGGTTCACAGCATTAGAAGACCGATGGCTTGTTATATGGAAGGAAGAACAAGGGTTATGTTGGGCTGAGATCCATTCTCACTTTTGCGCCAAATTTGCGGAACGGTCAAAGGAAGCACTCCAAGTACGGTACAGCACAAGGCTAAAGCAACGCGACGATGATTAACCTAGCTATCTCGCCGCGTCAGAATTATAAATGCGAGACTCTTCAAATCAACTGATAGAGGCGGATGTAGCCAGTTTTGACCGAAGAAGAAAGCATCGTCGTCGAATGCGGCTTTAGTTTTGTGGATTTGGATACTGCTGGCACTGCCCAATAACAGGAATGAGGCTACCCAGAGTCGCGAAACAGAATATCTAGCCGAGTCAAGAGCCAAAAAGACCCACCACTGCCAGTAACCGCACCTTTCCCTATCCTGCTCGTGCAAATGAATGATGCTACCGATGACATCTAGATGGCGTGTTGAGAACCCCGCTTCATTCTTTTCTGTCGAGGGCGTGTAGTCTTTCTTCCACACGATTGCCCCTGGTATCACTGAGCTCTTTCAACAAGCACGCCGCCGCAACCACCCGGAAACTCTCCAACTCGCCCGTGTCATCATTCCTTTCTCCTACTTTCCCCGCAGTCTTCGCACAACCCACCACCAAGCATGCCCACGACAACCGAAGCGCGTCATACTCGGCCCTGGAACTCTTGCCGCTCTCGTCGGTGCTCTCGTCGTTGCTCTCATAGTCACGATACATCACAGCTTCGTCTTTTTTCTTAATTCCTTCATGGATGAGCTTCACTATCCATGTCATGACCCTATCCGTCTCCTCTTTGAGTCGGATGGATGCCTCACGCTGCTGTCGTGACTGTATACCCTGTCTGTTGATGATCGACCCGCAGAAGACTTCAGCTTCGGAGATACTTTTTCGTGGGTTCTCAGAAAAGTGCCACATGCTGTCCGAGATCGAATCCTCGTACCTGTCTCAGGTTAGCCTAAGTAGCCCGCCAGCGGATTGTGAGGGACTCGAGAGTCAACCCACAACGTGCGGATCTTCCGTGCTTGTTCATGATAGAGATCGTAGTAGGTAATGATCCTGCGTGCGTCGAATTCAGCCTGAACCCGTCCCATCAGCTGCTCCCATACCGACGGGCCGTCTGTTGGGATTGTCCTGTGGATGTCTTCGCTCCAAATTTTCTTCTCATCGATTCCGCGATACAGTCGACCAAGAATCTTTTCGGATCGGTGATACCTAGGCTTGGTGCTACTCATGTCGTTCCCATCGTCCTCGTTGTCGTCATCCATTATGTGACTAATTTGACCGAGGTCATAGACATGAACTGGGGGAGCTGGCGCGAGACTTCATCAGCTTTAGATATTTCATCATGAGACAGATCTTATGATAATAGGAATGGTGTTGTGCTTACAAATCAGGTCGCGAGCGCGGCGCCCGGGGCATATCCCGCCAGTCCACCGCAATTCCAGTTTTGGAATAGTCGACCGCGGTGGAGTGCATCTCAGCTAGTTTGATGCAATCGTCATCATTGGTCCCTTCCACTTGAACGTCTGCAAGAATCTGGTGCCTGATGGCAACCAACCCCAGGATGTCCGACTTCATAAAGTCGATAAAAAAATTTGCAATGTTGTGGCGGGTGACGGGCCTATTGAGGGACGGCGGGACGACGCGCGTGTAATCGGCTGGCTCAAACGTCGTTGGCGGCCGACCTCGAGGGTCCCAGATGACATTGTACAGATCCCCATCGAGGTCACCTCCGCTCAGCTGGCTGGGTAGATCACGGGAACCTTTTTGGCTGAAGACGATGCAGTTTCTCAGCTTCGTCAAAGGATGAGACGCAGGAGGCGTCACCATTCTAGGGACCTGAATGTCGCCTGGGTGCAGCGCTGGGGATCTAGTGACGATGACAGGACCATCAACCAAAGTGGCGTCCAATCGTTCGCCGCTCTTACCCCGTGTCTCATCGAAGGTAATGTACACCTCATCTTTGTCGAGGAATCCCGTCTCATCCATGACGCCAAAAAGAGTCACACCCTTTGGGACTGGGATCCGGGCTCTGTACTTCAGTAACCGTAGTTCACGCAGTACAACGTGCTCGACAACCGATCTGAGGAACGCATCGCGGCGGTAATCGATCTTCATCTTGTCCAGTTGCTTAATAAATGACGTCAAACCAATAGCCCCCCCGACGTCTTGGTATTGTAAGAATGTGCTGGTATTGAGGGCCGTAGCGGTGACAGCACGTAGGAGGTCGAGTGCGTCGTTTTGAAGGTCCACAAACCACTTGTCGCTAGTTCCCATGTCTTCCAGAATTTTTATTACTTGACGATTCAAAACCAGGCGAAACGGCCTCGAGCCTACATCGCAGATTCCAAGCTCTTGCAGGTCTTGGCTCGGAAACTTCATCATGGACTCCTTGCGCACGCAGATGACTTTGCCCCGCAGCCTTGAATCCAGCACGAGCAGACCCTTGGCACCAGCCCAGCGGATCTGAAAGCATGTTGATCCAAAAGCTTTCTTTGGCAATATCTTCCAAAACTCTTCCATGGCGTTCCATGATATCGTCCCCACGCCATCGCTAAAGACACGCTTTCCGTCCGCTGATTTGACGTCTGGAATATATCGGACGCTGATCCCAGTTTCGAAGAGGTCCACAGCAAAGGGGGTCTCGGAAAATGCTTGACCAATTCGAGCCGCGCATTTAGCGGGGATGCGAATGTCGCGAAAGTCACCCAAGGCCGCGAGGATCGTGTCGCGGCTTTGACGCTGCCCATCTGTGGCAAGAAAAGGAGCCAGGAACCAGGTCGAGTGTGAGCGGAGGGAGGAATGGGAGAATCCCAGGAAGGAGAATTTCCGGCCTGCAATGCGAATCCCCTTCAACAGGACGTCGCGGAACCGCTCGAATACAGGATCGTTGGAAACCTTGGGGTTAAATAAAACATCTTGACCATTCTCGTCGCAAAACGAGACACGGAGAAAATGATCGCCATGATAGGGGAACATGCGCAACACCCTGTTCCGGGCCTCCGCATCGGGCCCTTGCAGAAAGATGCGTGTTGGAGTCACCATGGCCTTGAAGACCCATGTCTGATGTACTGGTAAGCTCGGACCATACACTCCCGATCTGCCCGAATTTTGACTGCGCAGGTTGGCCTCTGCTCCCATGACATTATCAATAAAGATCTTCGGATCGATTTCAGATGGGTCTATTCCTGGAATGGGATACGGAATCTTCTGTAGAACCCGCTTCATAGCGTCGGCTGTAAACGGCGGCCTGGTGCTTTTCCAAGCAGGATCCTTTACTGTTCTTTCGATGCTCTCGAGCACACAAAGGCCGCCGTATGGGTGCAAGTAGTTGTTCCAGACAAGCGTCTGGATCTGGAAGAGGATCGGAAACGGAATGAAGCCATGTCTCATGTCCCCGACGCTCTGCATCTTGCCTTCGAATACACTCATGCCTGTTGTATAGTCCTCCACGGTAGGTATCGGGGAAGATGTCGCCGGTATACTGTGATGACTGACGGTCAGGATATCCTGCCTCCGAATGGCGCGAGTCGTTGAAAAGTAGTCACCAGCTAGAGTCAGTTGGTAGACAAGGCAGTGGGCCACATACTTGGCATGGTCTGTCCACAAGGGAAAGCTTGTCTGACGCTCCCACTTGCCGCCATCACCATCATAATTCGTCTGTTGGGCAAAGAACTTTGGCGGGTCTTCTAGTATAAACATGATGCTTTGTGATTTGTGGTCAAACACAAGCTCCTGGATGGTGTGGATTGGTATGTCCATCCGAGCAATGCCGTCCTGACGCACCGTCACGGACTGTGGACCAAATTTTGCGCGGCCTCCTCCAGCATGGCACTGAATTTGCGGAATGTATTTAAATTCCCTCGACTGGCCAAAGACAATCTTGCCACATGAAATTTGGGTAATGTCACACGAAATATCTGGTGCCCGCTGACCTCTGTCTGGTTTCTTCAGACGCTCATCACGTTCGTGACTCAGATGATTGATTGCCAGCGCATTCACCTCTCTCTTACTTTTCTCAGCATAAATTGGCGTTGATAGAAGGTCCAGCCGTGGAATATACCGAACCCCAGCACCGGGGAAGCGCGGCGTTGTGTAGCACAGCTGGTTTTGATCTGGCGGAGCTCTCTGCTGGCCATGTCTCTTCAGAAACTCGGTACCATCGGTTGCGTTGAGGAAAGTTACCCAAGCCGTAGGCTTTCTTTTGGGTTTATCGACAATCCAATCGGCGATGCCGAGAATGTTTAAATAAGGTGCAAGGGCATCTTTGAGATTTTGTTCCGCTAGCGTGGCGGGGACGCCTCTTAGAAAAACCTCCATTTTTACCAGCCAAGGCGATTGTTGTGTATGCCATATAGCAGAGACAGATGAGAGGATAAGAAATACTGCGGGGAAACTTGTCTATTCATGGAGCAAAATAGCTGCGATGATCAGAGTTGAATACCCCGCCCCCGCCTACGCATTTTAGACAGCAGTAATAGCACGGCCGAGGCAGTGCCTCGTGTGTCATGATTGTGCTAATGAGAGGAGGGTCAAGGATTCGGCACCAGCAGTTGTGGGCGAGGCCTACCACTATACTCTTTTTGGCGACGTGCTTTTCCACGCAGAATGCAGCCCAACTCCTAGTGACAAGCACGATAAGAGGGCCTGAGTCACATCCCCTTTAACTTTAATCGCTAGTAGCAGAGTGCTCTCAAGTGGAAGTGGTCGGCGGAAGAGTGGTTCTTCCCCTTCCAACTTGACCGCGAATGTGCTATATAGTAGCAGAATTTCTTTAGTAACGGCACTTTAGAGGAAGCCGAGAGCTCGTTCTCCTCTTATTCAATGCGCTATCTTTTTGGGGGGGGGTTCACCAGGCTTCGGTCTCCTGTGGCATGCTGCGACGATGATAAGGTGCAAAAAAGGCTGCTCCACATTGGCCGCCCCGATCGTAGCTTCGATCAGCGAGGTCAACGGCGATGGTCAGTGTACTTGGTAGGTCTAAACCGGCCGCCAGGCTCCGTACATTAATCACGGTTTTCTTAAGTAGCCAGCAATAGTACCCCATGTAGAGCAGACTATCATGCGGAAGCAAGTACTGCTTTTGCCCCGCGCTAGCCTACGTAACTTCAAGGTGTGATTGCGTGTTGCCAGCTCACTCACCCCGCAAGGTGACCTACTACGGCGAATTGTGTAGCTGCTGCACACCGAAATGCGAAGCAGAAACGAACGAGTGTCTCAATCGCCGCGCAATCGAATGTTGCGGCGCTTGTCCACAAGCCGGGCCCTGTCACCGTAGCTCAACGTGACAAGTCCCCTCGGGACCAGGAAGGACCATGCGCACGTCTGCGACAAGAATGAACTAGGCTGATCTCAATGAGACAGTCAAGAACGTCATATGTTGGCGCTGGTAGTCAAGGTCAACCACCCGATAACACTCATTCTTCGTCGTCGGGCCGCGGCGCTGCTTCATATTCGCCTTATCGATGTACATGAGATTGCAAAACTCCTCTTCGTCTCGAGGAAGAGAATTTTCAAGAGGTACAGGTAGAGCTCACCAAAGCTCGCGCAGTTTCGGGCGAAAGTCCTCGGTGCTATCAAGCACCATGTGGCAGTCATCCAACACCATCCGCTCCATCAGCCCCTCCCCCTTTTCGTACACTCGAGTCACAAAAGTAACGGCCCTGCGTGCTGGCAATGTTTATCCAAGTAAGTTGTACCCGCGGCATCATGGTCCGTAAACGGTTTAGTGGTAGGCCACCACATGTCTTTCTACTTGAGACCTACAATACGCCCTGGTTTGACGTATTGGTGTGGCCACGGCGGTTGGGCTGAAAGCCTTAGGTAGTCGCTGGCACGACGGCCGAAGAACAAGTCAATGCAACTTCACAAGCACTGCTGTTTCAGTTATTCCCTCTTTTCTCTAGGCTCGCGCACCAGCCAAAGCAAGCTTCCGTTGGCACAGTTCGACGGCTCCCAGGGTTTTATTAAAATACCAGAGCCATAGCAGGCAGCTGGAAGAAGCAGACATAAACTCTTTTCTCAACTCTCGCATCTATTCTTCATCCTGCACCGATGAGTGACGCAATTAAGTCACTCACTGCGCAGGGTCTGGAGCAGCTGTGCTCCGCGGAGCAGCTGCGCCTTCTCGACGTGGTGGACTCGCTGCGCTCTCAGGGCATCAGCCACTACATCTCGCTTCCGCAAATCATCGTCTGTGGTGACCAGTCCTCGGGTAATAGCTCCGTTCTCGAGAGCATCTCCGGCGTCCCCTTCCCCACCAAGAGCAACCTGTGCACCCGCTTCCCGACCGAACTCATCCTCCGTAAAACGGTATTTTCCTCCACCAACGTCTCTATCGTGCCGCACCACTCTCGCAATGACTTGGATAAAGCCTCCCTATCCAACTTCCGCGAGAAGCTGCTCGACTTCAAGGACTTGCCCGTCCTGATCGAGAACGCTAAGCTGGCCATGGGAGTCATGAGCATGGGCAAGGCTTTCTCTGAAGACATCCTGCGCATCGAAGTTAGCGGTCCTGATCGCCCGCACCTCACCATTGCGGACCTTCCGGGCCTCATCCACTCCTCAAACAAGCACCAATCTGCCTCAGGCATTGACCTCATCAACAATGTGGTTCAGCGCTACATGAAAGAACCCCGAAGCATCATCCTCGCTGTCGTGTCTGCAAAGAACGATTACGTCAACCAGATTGTTTTGAAACTCGCAAGCAGGGCTGATCCTGGAGGAAAAAGGACCCTGGGAGTCATCACGAAACCAGACACTTTGATCCCGGGATCTGGGAATGGGCGCTTTTACAATCAGCACTGCTGCGCGTGAAGCGTTCCCCAACATCTCTTGTTGTGCTCTCTTGGTGGAAAAGCCGCCTCTCGCCGTTGATGCGCATCACGTCGTTGAAATGTTCCTGTCGCTGGCCGTCGGTGAAGGCTCGCTAGGGCCGAAGCCACTTAGGATAGTATTTACCGTCGACCGAGGGAGCGAGGCCAGTAAAGCAGTGCGACAGGCTAGCGAGCCTAAGTTTCTAGTACATGTTAAAGTGGCAATTGTATAAATACTCGCCTAAAGTCGCCCGTTAGTTTATGCGTCGCTCTTCCTCGCGACTCTCTATTTCCTCTATTTTAGGCCGACTTTCTTAGCACCACGACTCTAGTTCTCTTATTAAGCATTTAAGACATCTATTTTTATCTGTTTCTTTCGCTATTATATTCGTATTAATAGTGTTAGCCGACCAGAAAAATACATACGCTCCTAGCTCTTAGTGAAACTGTTTAAGGATGCGTAGAGGCTACGTATATTATTGCTACAGGCACCACATCCTATATATGCCATCTACGCACCGCCCGCTAGTAGGGGCTGCGTAGCCAAGCGGTCACTTTTATCAGCATAACAACTCCGACACGCGATAACTTATCTTATATAGATTAAAATCCTACCTTTCTAGTTATAAAAGCGGCGCGGCAATTTTGCCTTTCGCGTGGTATCGTGCGAGCCGCCTCGCTATTATAGTATTACTAGTATTATTATCTATGATTGACCGGTAAACAGACATCTGGTTTTAAACCCGACGAGAACAAGGTGTGGTAATACTATTTCCTCTCGGTTTATAGATAGACTACTATAAAGAGGCTCCCCTCTACTAGGTAGGATTGAGGCACTGCCCTGTCTTGTAGCGATTACAGCCGCGTGCAGAAGCGCCTTAGTGAGCCACCACTAGGCGTACATCTTTAAGAGTCTAGAAAGGGCTCGACGGGCGGCGACTGGTGCTATTGAATGCGAAGTCTATTAGGGGACAACGCCGTCTAGGAAGCAAAGGGTCGGTCGTGGATTTATTTAGCTAGGATCGTAGCAGTAGGAAGCACAACGACTAGGATCGTGCCTATTATAAGCGCCGAGGGTCTTTAAGTGCATGCTAATATATTTATTACTTCGCACTATACTAATTTAGCTTAAAAAAAACCGACCTTGCTATAATAATATCTTTATTAATATTAGTAGCACCCTTATTCCTAGGACGAACTATGCCTATTAGTTTCCTTTATATTACACTAAAGCTCTATTTGCGCTTATTTAGCACTATTTGACCTAGTGCACGTTAAGGTGCCTATACTAATAGTGATCTTTTAAAATCGATTATTATAATATAATTCGTTTTAGGGTTATATAGTATGTTACTTCTCTATATGTCCTTATAGACAACTCCTGCCTTATGTATTAAGTAAAGAGATTATAGCGTTTTAGCTATAAGCCTTTTCCCTATATAATCGGCAAGATTAAAATAATCTAGCTTATAGCCTCCCTATAATATAAACTATATATATATAATATATATATAATAGTTATAGTAGTATATCTTATTTATTAGCCGAAGGTCAACACTACCTAGGAACATAGGCACGCTAACACCTTATAGCGGCCTAAGACGCTTATAGACTATAGTCTTATACTAAAGATCCTTAATAAACGCCTACACTATTCCTTTATAGATAAAGACATAGCCGTACGCAACTAGAGTAATATAGAATAAGGCACTATAAAAGCTAACTTTACTAAGAGTTATCACTCTATTGTCTAAGGAATCTTCTAGCTGCTAGGTTAAAAGCTAGAGCCACTTAGCATAGCTAAGAGGGTGGCGATTAGTGAATTAAGTGCCTGCTTAATTAGGCCCCCTTATATAAAGTCTTATATTAGGGCAAGACATATTAAGAGGTGTCCCTTTAACGAGGCCTAGGAGATATTTCTAAGTATAGTACTCTACGGCTTATTCTACACGGCTTCTAGATATAGAGCTCTTAGAATGTTAAGCCTAAATTCTCTAACTTCGTCTAGGCCCCTGCGCTTCGCCGCCCGCTCGCCGTTCTGCCGGACTAGGTGTTTCTAGGGGCCTTCGTCCGATTTCATCGTCTAATAACTCTAGCGAATATGCTCTTACTAGCTAGGTGTCTAGCTTGTCTTTATAGATAACTGGTTTTTAGTTAAAACGAAATAGATATAGCGACCGATCTATACCCCTATAGGTTGTCGGCTTATAATCTAAGTCCCCTAGCGCTAATCGCTTACTAGCTAGAATAGATCGCAATGTGCTCTTAAAATCCTCTGCCTACGTTTTTAAGCCTAAGATTGCTACGCAATGCTCTTCTTAGCCGTGCTCTTGCCGCTAGCCTAGTCGGCCTAAGGCTAAGAGCGTAAAGGCTAAATATTAACCAACAGCTATATAGGAGTGGAAATTATTTAGATGCGTAGAGACTTCTAGGCTAGGCTTAGCTAAGTAGTAGTATAGCATGCTAGGTTCTTCCTAGTCGATCTTAAGAAACATAATCGTCTCTCCTATCGTTAATAGACTATATTTAAGCCTACCCTCTATTATATAATAGTACGTTTAGGAGATAGTAGCGGCCGCTAGTCTTTTAGCGTAGTACTAAAATCGCCTGTCTAGATCGGCCGATATTAGAATTGTTATATAGTTAATAACTTCCTTATAAATATCTATTAGTCGTAGCCTAACCTAGAGGTGTAGGGCTATTAGTTTATATAGTGCTTTATATTTATAAACGTACACTATGTTCTACCTTATAGAAGTAGTATCATTAGATTAATAGATATATATTTAATTAGGCCGAAGCTAATTAGACACTCGTCGATAGTTAGGAGTTTATAAGGGAGATAAGCTCTTTTACTTAATAACTTCTTCTACTACGTCGCTTATTACGTTAAGGTGGTTCTTAAAGATAATACCGCCGCCTATATTATATATAGTCCTAACTTATTCTACTTCTTTAAGTTAGTAAAGAATCGATCTAATAGGATCCTCTATACTATTATAAAGGAAATATTTAAGTCCCTTTTTAGTTATAATTAGTTATTATAAAATTCTATTACTAAGGCTAGATAAAAAGCTTTACGATTTAAAGAGTTATGCATTTTCCTAGAGTGCGTCGTTAAGCACACTAGACGCTATCATTTATTATTTAATAAAGTTTAGCTATAGCTAAAGGCTTATTAGGCATAGCTTATCTCTAGGGTTTATAATTAAGCCTTTTAATATAAGTGATCTATCGCGTTCGACTCTAAGTTTAGAAGAGACTAGGTTATAGTAGGTAGTAATATACTTAGATAATATTATTGCATAGGTCTGCTCTTTAGACACTTCGGCTCGCCGCTGCTCTCTATTAGCGCGTTGCTGCTCTTTAAAACGCTGTTGTTTAGACTTTTCGACGCGTTGCTGCTCTTCTAAGCGCTGTTGTTTAGACTTTTCGGCGCGTTGCTGTTCCCTCTCGGCACGTTGTTGTTCTCTCTCGGCACGTTGCTGTTCTCTCTTTGCTTATAGCTCGGCCTGTTTTAAAAGCTGCTTAAGCTCTGCTATACTCCTTTAGTTGGTCATAATATAGTGACTAGTTACCGATTAGCGCTAATTAAGTTATTAGACGACTTTACTATTTCGTTAGTCTATATATTATAATAGCGTATTATCGCTACGATTAGCTAGTGTTTACTAATAGTGGGTCTAATAGAAAAAGTGGCCTATAATTTTTTAGGGCCTAGATTACCACGTAATAAATTTAGCATGGCGGGCATTCGCCTGACGCGCTTGTAAGATTATAAAATTTCCTTTAGACACTTTTTAGTCTACCTGCGCGTGCAGTGCTAGAGTCGCTACGGTTCTCTCTAGAACCCGTTTGCCTTTAATAATTAAAGAGTTAGCTAGAACTTCGCGATCCGATAACGGTCAGACACTCCCGCAAGCTTACACACTACACAAAGACGTGTATAGCGAGCAGCCTTTTGCAGGCCAGTGCAAGAAACAGCTGCGAGACACGGTCAGATGCGAGTATATCTAGAGGACAAGCTCGCGAGGGAGCGCCACGAGTCGTGATAGTGGCTGCGTGATAAGTGGTGCGCACGGCCTATTGACCTGCTCGCCGAGAATTAATCATTATGATCATTGTTTATCACACCTAGTGGCTTCTAGCCAATAGGGCCCGCTAGCTATTCTTAGTTACGATTCACGCTATTCCCTATTATCTTATCATCCTTATTCGTACTTTTACTAACCATCTAATAGCTGTCCTTCCTACCACTAAGAATTAATATTAAGGATAAAAGTAAGACTTTAGCTTTCGTACCTATAAGGTGACGTCGAAATAAAGTCTATAAGTCGCTAGTGTGCGTTCTAAGAGAATGATTAAGGTTAAGTTTATATTTCTTAAATGTAGTGTGTAAAAGTCTTACGTTAGGAAAAGCTTAGTAATGACACTTAAACGAGATGCGTATAAAAACGTAGTATAGAAGCTAGAGAGAAAGAAAATATAGCTTCTAAGCGCGTATAAAGAACAAGGTGTTTAGCGAGAGGACGTTTTAGACTACGTAAATACTTCTTATAAACGCATTTATCCCCTAAAGTTTCTCCTTCTTAGGTACTTCTGCTTAATAGGCCTTATAGCCCTACAATTTCCCCTTTATGATGTCTACCTATTAAAAGACACATGTATTTTTAGGGCTTAGCTTGAACTGGTAACTATAAGATTGTACTGCTTCTCTGCCCCTAACCTGTTCTATCTAAACTGTAATCACTAGCAACTAGATTTAACATAGCCCTCTATACTAGTGACCGACCGCGACACGTTATCGGTGCTCGTTAGGCGCTAGTAACTTAAACGGGCAATTTGCTAGTGGCTAACTAGCACTAGTAACCTATATAGGGCTGTTGCTAGCGCCTATAATTCGCGCCTAGCGAAGCGCTAGTAACTTGTCGTAGTAAGTTGCCAGGATTTTAGACTTAATGTCACGCACCTATCACTATAATAAGTTCATAGCTTTAGTTTTAGGGGCATCCGCCGTAAGGCTTGCCTCTATAAGGATCTTACGTTAAAGAAGAGCTTAGTAATGATTCCTATACAAGATGCGTAAAGATTAAGTCTATACTAGGTTGTGGTTATAAGACGTAGCGTGTTAAGGGGCAGTTAGCTATAAGTAGGACGGGGAGCATATAGGCGGCTTAAATCAGCCTATTATTATAGATAGGCACTCCTTAGGTAGGGCAGGCTCTATATAAAAGACATAGCTCTTTAAGCTACGATCGGGAACCAACAGAGTACTTAGCTAAATGCAGTGTCTAACGTGTGGACGTGTGACTGGGCTGCAGGGTAGGTCCATGACTAGACCAGCTATGACATAGCGCGAGGAGGCAAGTGAAAGAGAAAGCGTGTCTTCTATACGCGCGTGCGAACAAAGGTATCACATGACCATGTGATACCGCGGCAGGTCCTCTATAGGACTATGACAGCCTATGTGATTAGATTTAGTAAGTTAATAAACATTAATAGCAAGTAAGAATCAATATTAAGTTAAAGTTAGTAATAACTAAAAGGCAATTGCAGGTTAAAATTAATTAGAAGTTAAAAGTAATTATAGGTTAAAAGCAAAAGCAAGTTAAAACTATTAAAATATGTTAAAGTAGTATAGTATTAGAATCATTAAAAGCGATACACTATTATAGAAAAACATTTTTAAAAGTAGTAAATAATTAAAAGTAGAAGACGATTAAAAGCAGACCATAATTAAAAGCAGACTATAGTTAGAAGTAGAGCGTGATTAAAAGCAGAAAACAATAAAAGTAAAGCATAATTAAAAACTAAGTTATACTTAATATTAAGCATTTATTTTAGGGCATTAAATTTTAGGCTGTTGTATTAGCGGTAAAACGCGCTAAGGCACCATTAGATAAGATTCGCTAGGGTGTGGTAAGGACATCTATTTATATGATTAGGCAGTATCAAGTTAAGGATGTAATAGATATCTGCCTATATAATTAGATAAGATATATAAGACTAGAAAGAGGACATCTATCTATGTTATTAGCTAGTATTAGGTGGAGTATATAAAGGACATCTATCTATATAGTTAGGCACTATAAAGTTAAGGATATAATAGACATCTACCTATGTAATTAGACCGCCTTTACTAAAGTGTGTAAAGGACATTTAATATTATTAGACAGACGTCGAAATTAAAAAATGGCTAAACTAGTAAATTATAATTATATTATTATTATCTAGATCAGCCGTTAATCTTTTAAAGTCAGGTCTAGGCTAAGACGATAATATAGATTTCTATGCTTATAGAGTCTTGCCTATTGCTGTATAGGAATGATTCTTTCCTACTATCTACACTTATAAACCCTCTAAAGCACCTAGTCTAATGCTATACAGCTTTTAATCGTGCTCTACTATACTATAACTAAGATAATTTAATAATCTTAATTTACTATTAACTTTAACCGACTATTAATCTTAACTAGCTGTTAGTTTTAATAGGGAAATGATTTTAGCGCATTATATAAATAGTTTCTTTACTATTTTCTCCTGTTCCTACTCGCTATCGACGTACGGCACCGTTCCTCTAGCTATAGTACTAACTGTGTTGCCAATTTTGCGTTTGGCAGGCTCTCCGTGCGCTATTCCTCCTACTGTTGCTCCCGCTGAATTTGCCCACTGCTGTGCCTACTGCATCGCCCGCTATTGTGTGCTATAGCGTCTTGTTCTCGCTGATTCGCGACCTATTGCCTCTTAGCGGTGACAGTAAATTAAATTAGGGAGCGAGTAGGACTTTTCAGTAAATTTAGAATGCGTATTATAAATGCGCGGCTTCGAATTTTATAAATCAAATGTACTTAGTTTTTCTCACTATCCTAGACATTCTTTAATATAATCCCTTATTCTACGCATAGCATAGTTAGGCGAAAGGATGTTAGCGGCTGCGCCCTCTATAACGTTAGATAACTTACTATAGATGTGTTTTAGCTAAACTTGCACGTTATCTAGGACGTTCAACACTAATACCTTAAAGGTTCGGTTTACTGCTTTAATAAGATCCCCCTAATAGTAATTAGCTATGCAATAGATGCCGTAGGCTTACGTAGATAACGTCGTAGCCTTAGGGAATGACAGTTAGCCGTAAGTTGCTAGTGCCTAGTGTGCCTATAGTCGCTAGCAACTAAATCGAATAGTACCCCTACACTAGCAACTAGCTACGATAAGTTACTGTCGGTCGTTAGGCGCTAGTAACTTATAAAAGTAGCATACTAGTGACTAATTAGTATTAGTAACTTACACTAGGCTGTTGCTAGTGTCTACGGCTTATGTTAAAATTAGTTGCTAATATCTATAGGTCGATAAAAGCGAGTTACTAGTGACTGACCGTGACTACTTACTAGCAAAAGGCCATGTGTCAAACTTAGTATTTAAACGCAGGATAATAGTAAGTTGCCCGGCCCCCTTCAACCTCGTGCTATAAGCACCCGGGCCCCGCAGATCTCCTAAAGGTTGCCGGTAGCTGTGTTCCTCTTTATTAGTTCGAAGATTTTCCTAAAGAAAAGGGTGACAGAAATAAAAGAGTCTAATAATAGATCTCTAATGAATTTCTCCATTTAGATCGAGAGTCACGACAAAAGGAAGTCAGACTGAGTTTGTCGTTGTGGAATACACTGGGCCGGCCATGCCAATAGTCGAGCAATCCTGATTTCTGATTAAGCGCCTTCTCTAGCTGTCTTATCGAAGGCA
This sequence comes from Niveomyces coronatus, assembly GCA_018831755.1. Classification (NCBI taxonomy): domain Eukaryota; kingdom Fungi; phylum Ascomycota; class Sordariomycetes; order Hypocreales; family Cordycipitaceae; genus Niveomyces; species Niveomyces coronatus. Next base: position 23,936 of record JAFEME010000224.1, on the reverse strand, counting down.
CGTCGTCCACACCTCTGAATGGACGTATATCCTTACGCATGTTCAATCAACTTATATCAACTTTGTTTTAATTCGCAGCAACTTTTTCTAGCTAGGTGACATCTCGCCCTGCCCTTCACCGCAATAGTAAAATTAGCCCATCAATCGATATTTGCATTAAATAAAGATACGAAGCAATCTCGTGGCCTATCCTAGATTCTAGAAATAAGAAGAGCGCCAAGAAGCCAGAAAGAGGGAAACAGTGCTTTAGACGCGTATAAAAAAAAGTGACACCTGCGACAACTTTTTTTATGAAGTCGTGACATTACCATTTATTCTATGCCATATCTTTAAGGTAACTCAGCCGTGCCCGCTTTATATCCATGTCATAACCCCCTACGTCGCTTTTGATATAGAATTCCATAAAATTTAGATTTTCTCACACTATAAGCGTACATTATCGTAGTCTTAGAAGCCTTGCCGAGCTCCCTAGCTAAGAATTCTAATAAAACGATGCTCCCTTACATAATTAGCAACTTTATTCATAATAATAGTAGAAGACACACCTTTCTAGAGTGAGCAGCCGACTTAAAGTAGATTTCTTCTACTGCATTTCTAATATGTGTTTAGTAAGTGTCGCTAAGTAAAAGTCTAAGTAGTCCTAGGTCGAAGTTGTAGTAGAGCGCTGCACTTTTGCTTCTATATAATATAAGTCATACTAAGGTAGGCATTAAAGAAGATCTTCGACACGTCCTAGACCTTTTCTGCTAAGCTTATTAAACTTCTATAGACTATTTTCTTATGTTTTAAGTCGAATATCTTGTTCTTCTATTAATGTTTATAGCCGCGCACTATACGTAGTTGCTTTATCGTCGCTAAACTTTTATTATAGAAGTCCTTAGTTAGGTAATAGAAAAGAAAAGGAAAAAACTAATAACTTGTTTATATCTAAGGCTATATCACTATTAGTAGGTTAGATAGACGATTTAAGAAATAGGCGAATTCGTAGACGTACCTTAATAGAATAAGAGATGTCTAAAGAATCACTAACTCTATAAACAAACCCTCTAAGCACTATTTATTATAGGTATAGCTCCTACATCTAGTGTTAGAGACTTTTTAATAGTTAATAAACAACACTAATATACTATACGAGCTGTTCGTAGATTCTAATAATAATACGACGTAAGTCGGGCTTATATATACCGTGGCTAAGCTAATATAAGAGCCGTATATATGTGATTTAAAGGATTTAAATAGAAGTTGGCGCGGGCGCGACGTATTATTAAGCGTGCTTCTAGAGACACCGTGGTAAACTCTCCGCTTCCCTCCCCGCTTCTCTCTCTCTATGTCTGCATAAGACACGTCTAAGACCGAGGACATCGGCCGTTATTTAGGCTTCGAAAGTATAGCGGCAATAGAATTTCCCTTCCTCGTCTCGCGAAGCTATAATTGATCTAGCCTCTCGGCGTAGTTAAGCTGGCTCGACGATAGGATATAGTGATAATAAGTCTTCGATGAATACCGAGACGTACTTGGAATAGACATATGATGCCGCCTGATCGGGTAGACGCTGTGAAGGACCGGTTACCTTAGATTCTGGAGTCGCGTAGAAACGAGCTTACCTCGACCATTTCGCATTGATACTGTGCCGTGATACTTGGCCAAGGTGATTAAGTTCTGATGTAGCAGAAGAAATCTGCTTCAAGTCGGCTGCTTACGGAAAACACGGATTCCGAAAAATTGCAGACGCACATTTTAAAGGCGATGCAGATCAAACAGGGCGCACACCAGAAGTTTTCGCGCGCCTAGCTCGAAGGCCGCAGCAGCATACTTAAGCTTAATCCATAATCAGAGCAACTACTTATGGCCACAGAAGGGAATAACTAAGTTTATAATTACTAGTTGATTACGAACTCTTAGAACTTTTTAAGAAGAAGGCAGTAGAATGTATTTTGATATTAAGACTAGTGTATTAGCGACTGATGTGTATCAGCTATATGTTGAATCGCGCAGCAGGTTCAAAGAAATTTTAATGTACGCATAGTGAAAAATCGATACTTTGTTCTTGTAGCTGCATTAATGGCAACTTGTGACTGTGTCAGTCTGTGTGTGATTGAATAGTCAAGCAAACCTGTAGAAATAGCTCACAGCTCGAAACGACAATGATCTAAAGTCACTTTAAATGTATACCAGCTAAGACCAATAGGACAATTAAGCTGGACAGGCTTAGTGTCCATTGTGCACAGCTCACACCCGGAATAGAGCTGTTGCTATACTCCTGACGATCCTGATCGTGCAGCTACATAAAAGCTCCAAGGTCTAGATAGACGCTTGGTAGTGGTCATCACTCACATACGGTTGAAGAACGATGAACGTTCGTAATGCAAAAACACGTGCCAAGCGCTGCATTGGCGGTTATCCGCATACTAGAATGTGTCTTAACTCTCACATATAAATAAGCGCACCCCGCACATATCTATCGACTGCTCGGAAGACACGTCAATATAGTGATTTCTAATTTAGGTGGAAATCGTACTCCCCCTCTCCAGCCATTAAGTCAGACTTAGATTGCGCTCTCTATAGAGCAGATCTTACGACATACTTCTAACCTTTCCAGAGTAAATATCAGTGTTGCGCTGCGAAAGCGTCACCTCTAGACGAGCGTTGTACGCATCAGCACAAACGCAGCTCTAACGAAGTAGGTTTTTACTAAGTTCCTGGTCTAGATCGTTTAAATAGACAAAAAATTTAGCGCACTTCTAAGTGGTCGAGAAAAATCTAATTACGTATCATAAGCTGGACAGCTATAAACAGGTCAGGTACTAACCTCTTATCCACAGCTCTAGAAACATATGTAGATGCCACACTCTAGGAAATCGAGGCCACTACCTTACTATAGATGTTCTTATGAATAAGGTAAAGTAGAAGTAAGACCTTATTTTCCGTTATAAGTCTTACGCCTCTAGGAAACGTAGGGTAGGGCCGAGCAAAGAAAATATCTATCCTAGGTTAGTTAAGTTTAGAGAATAGATGGTAGGACGTATAACTACTACTATTCCCTATCTATATAGTCTCTACCTATAGACTAGTAGACTTAAGACTTTTAACAATGTGTTCTACGCGAAACTTATAAGAAGGGAAGTAGTTATATTAACTGTCCTTTTTAATATGCCTATGTTTCTAATATATATTAACCTTAGCACGCACAATAAGGACGTAAGATATGTAGTCTGCTGTCTCTCTCTATTTATGCTTATAGACCTATTGATCTATATATAAACTAGAAAGCCCTAGCGTTTCGTCGGCTCTCCTTAATAAGTCTCTAATAAAGTCATTAAATTTAGCAGTTTCGTAAGTATCTTTAACCTTTTAAGAGTCTTTATTAGTGTGGTAGTCTTAGCCGATAATTATAAAATCTTTTTCGTCTCTTAAGAGCGATTAAGTAGATTCTACTGCTCTTACGAAATTATTATAGTCGTTAGAAAACGTTGAACCTATGGCCATTAGGATTCGCGGCCCTAAGACAGCGTTTAGGTACTATTTGCCGGCTTTAAATAAGCCCTACCCACTACTTAACCGCATAGTTTCTAAAGATAGTGTAAGCTAGATAATTCTATCTTAAATTGCTTCTTTTATAATATCGAAGCTAACATAATTATAATAAATACATAAGCCCTCTAAGGCCGATATAAAAGGCTCCGCCTTCTAGAGATCCCTAGTGACAATTAGATAGATATTCGATACGTTATTATCGTACTTACCTAGAGCCATTGTCAACTATCGTAGACTTATCTAATACTAAGGACGTAAGCCGGTAAGAGATCTTAGAGAGATGTCTATGTTCTTTAACCGACTAATAAGATTACTATACATAAGTTTTCTATAACGCAGAGCCTTGCTCTAAATAAGCCTATGCCTTCGGCTAGCTATCGTCGGTCAGCATAGCACGATCTAATTTCTCGCGGACAGCCTTCTAAGCTTCACTACCGCTATAGTCTATAATTGTTTCTCGTTATAGACTATCTAGATTTATACTTTTCTACGAACGTAATTATTAGCATCTAAGTAAGAAGTGTTAGAGTTAGAGACAGTTATGACTTAGAAGTATGTGTTTAGGAGGAGTTCGCTAGATATAATGGTTTGTTTAATAGGGATTCTATCTTAGGAGAGCATTATAAAAGAAAATTATATTAGTCGATCCGTCTAAAATAAGTCATACATCGATATAATAGGGTGACAATTTTAGAGGCCGATGTAGCGTTAGTAGCACTAAAGATAAAGATAAGGAGATAAAGTATTATCTGCCCCTATAATAGTACATTTAATAGGAGATAAATTTTCTTTTATCTTATTTACATAGATAGATATAAGATGTTCTTATGTCTACTTTAAGGGTAGCCTAATCTCTTGCTAATTTTACTAGCTTCGTGATATTATTAGGACACTTTATATAGAAAAGCTTAGTCATTTTTTAGGTAGCATTTCGTCTTTCTATAGAAGTATTTGCTTGGCGAATCTAGGCTAATACTTTTGTTAGGCTATTAGAGATCAATTCCGACGTAGCCTACGTCGGATAAGACTTAGGCGAAATTATCTAAATCCGGGCCGCTGACGTCGATAAAAGCAGATTTAAGGTCTCTAACATATAGAGGAGCATAACGATATTGACCTGTCTATATATTTTTAACCTTAGAGACCTATTCCTATTTAATCACCACCTGAATCGGCGCATTATCGTAAGATGTAAGTGTGTGTGACTTAATAGATGTGCTTATCGACCGTAAAAATAGAGCTAATCCTTTAAAACAAATGTCTTCTCCCGCAACTAGAAAGATGGCCCTCTTTATATTTATATCTATTAGTAAAGAGTACTGTCCTATCTTAGGATGTCTATATAGATAAATATATAATAGATATCCTGTTTGAATTCATATAAGATCGCCATTATCATAGCGAATAATAACAGGGTAATTTTCTAGGGCGACGTCGCTTTGTTCGTCTAGTATACTAGAAAAAAAAATTCTAATAGATATCGAGCAGGTATTGAACTTGATGGAGCCATAGTGTAAAGGGGATAAGAGAGTAATCACGCTCCTTTATATATCTTAATCGTAAATCTAGTTGTTATAGCACGAAAAAGCCTAATAAGAAAGCTAGGTTCTGCCCTCTATAACTTCCTTCTAGTTTCCACATTTTACGTAGGTTGTTAGACTAAATAGATAATCAATTAAATCGAAGTTAGAAAGAAAACGAATTAGAGCTACTTTTAGATCTAACGAATATTGCGCTAACAGCTATTGTTTCCGCCACTACAGCTTAGAAATTATCCCTACGCTGCTATTAGCGATTGTAAGACCCCCTGTGTTTTGCATTATCTAGAAAGCTAGATCTGTTCGTCTCGCAAAGTCTTGCTAAATATTTCTACTGCAAAAGTTTCAAAACATTAACATAATGCGGATAAATTAAGTAAGATAGGAGTTTTAAGGGTTAGAAGAAATAGTAGGACTACTAAGCTATAAACGTTAGCTTCTATATTTACTACCTATAACCCTAAAGCTTATAATTAAAGGTTATAACTTATAGGGAGCTACTATAGTTTATAAATAATCTAGTAAGCCTAGGGTCGCCTTCGTCTATAATACGCCGTCTAGGAGAATTGTCGACTCCTAGCTTATAAGCTTCGATTCTAGCTTCTGTTTCTAATAACGCTAGGGCCCCTATTATTAGTACTGCGCGGTGTGACTGCTAGACTCCTAATATTAACTAACACACTTTGACCCTTTAGATTATTAGCCGTTAAAATACTAGAAATCTATTTATAGAAGTCTTCTTATCTTAGATGTTCTATTTAGCCTATTTAAGATATCGTTTTCTATACGATAGTCGTACTATCCTCTTCCTAACTAGACTCTATATAAGGTGTTAGGTGCGGCCTAAGAATGCTTATCTACGAACTTAGTTCGTATTCCTCTAAGGCATTCGCATAGGAGATAGAATTTCTATTACTATTTAAACGCAGCCTTTATAATCGGCTAGAATTCCGCCTTTATACTTCCTAAGCCTATATATAACGGCTCCGTCGACTCTCTACGGTCTTACCGCTGCCCCTTAATAACATCCTTTTACGCTAAATGCCGTATTTAGCGAGAAATAAAAGTAAAAGTTGGCTAGAGTACTATATTTTATGCAATATAGGCTTTTTTTAGGCATAGATAACTAGAGCAGATGTTAAGAGACCTATCGACACTAGCATTATATAGGCGCATACGTATATCCATAGCTATAGGTCGTATATATGTTTATTACTAGTAAATGCTAGCCTAATAACGATAAAGATAAGGGTGAAGTTCTATATCGAGATAAAAAACTAGACCTATTGATTCTGATTTATAATGTATTGCTACATCCCTATGCCTAGCACTAACGCTTACGAGAGGCCTCTGAGCGTTATTACGCCTATAGACACCGTTCTATCCTCGCTAATATTTCGCAACAGCCTAAAGCATACTTCGACCTTTCTCTTGATTAGTAGGGGCTATATAGCGCTATGATACACGCTTACTAGCTCGGCACTAGCGCCTAGCCCGCTACCTAGTTGTGCAGTAATTAGTAAGCAGCGTTATAGCATCTCCGCACTAGATGTGTAGTAGACAGCAGCTAGAGTCACACTACACGGTATTAATGTAATAGAATAGAAAATTGTTTTTAGTGTCGGCATTAAGATTGGCGTTCTGGCGGTGAATGCCGTAATAAGGCTAAAGACAAGGTATGCTAGTTGCATACTGTACGTGAGCGCGGCAGCTATGCACTTAAGAGCACTTACGTCGAACTGCATTTAAGAACGATGGCGGTGAAGTTATATCCCTTCTTTATGCCAGTTAGAGAGGCCGAGTTATATATAGTTATGTCTTAAAATTATCTGCTGGCTTACTCTATGCAACGTGCCTTAAGAACAGAGTAGAAGTGATACTGTTGATAATAAGACCTATTAAATCGAGGCAGTTTTTAAGAAACTGCCTCGATTTAATAGGTCTTATTATGATTGCCTCTGCTCTATATGTAAGGTTTAGAAGCGGCCGAGGCCGTAGTTCTGCATATGACCTTTGAGAACCGGGCCCTGGCTAACGAACCAGACCGCCCGCCTAATAATAACTCTCTATGCTCCTTTAACTAATCTTACTATAAGGGACGGAAGTCCTATAAGTTCTAACTAGGAACTGGCCATAGAGTACGTGTGTCTTGAAATTAATGAACACTTTGAATGCTGTGCGCTAGTGATAACATTAGTAGAGAAGGTGTTTAGTCGATGCTGCGTACGATCTATACTATGTTGCTATGATGCACTTGATGATCTATTGGTTGTCTAGAAGGCTATTATAAACTATATTAATAAGAAGCTTAAGCCTAGGATGTGGATGTTTGCGGACTTGTGAGTTTGCCCTCTCGCCACTCTTTACTCGCTAATAGGGGGCATAAGACTAGATCGACTCTAGTAGATAGCGATAGGAAACAACTGCGCTGAGAAGAGGGACTTGATCATAGCTCGCCTCTGGCCTTAACCGTCAGCTCTTAGGTAGAGACTGACTAAAGCCTTGACCTTAGGGGACCGCTAGCGACGAGCGCGAGAGCTTAAAGAAATTGCTTACTTGTTGACTAGTGAAGAAGAAGATGGTTGTCTAAAGCAAGGCGTATTATTTGCTTTGCATAGACATAATTTTAGTTACGAAATCCGTAGGGGCCTTGCGATCCTGTAAGCGCCGGCTCGCCTAAATCACGAATCGATTATTAGCTAGGTGATAGAATTTCGCGTAAACATAGGCCTTAAACTACGCATGAGTGATATATAAATCCTTTATAAGATTTATGACGAAGTCTCTACGTAGAATAGAAACAGCGGGAAGGCGGCCTCTTAGGGATTAAAGATGCGCTCTACCGTCGCCGGCGTTATTATACGCATAAGGGATATATAGTATTTAGAAACTAGAGTTGAATGAAAAGAATAAGGCGTTAAACGACTAGAGAAGATACCCTGTATATTTTATCACATTATAGATGAGATGATCCCTACCTATAGTGGGAGCGCAATTATTATATACGCCGCTATAATAGGTGCGTAGAAATTCACCACTTAGTCTGGCTTGGACTGACTAGTATAGCGCGTGGCTGCTATTTCTCTAACGCCTCTTGGTAAATACCCTTTAAGTCTATCCTAGCCTTCGCCCGTTATGTCGCGAATGACCTCTAGGACATTGACTTCTCTTTGATCGAGGCGAGCGTCTGTGTAGAGTCGCCCCTTACTATGATGAGCTAGGCTATGCGAGAAGAGTATAAATCTGTTTTTTTTTCTATAAATTAGGGCTAGACTAATAGCGATAGCTTTTCTAATGTTTGTTCGCGTTTAGGACTAAAGCATCTTTAGTATGTTGAATTAGACTAGTATAGAATATACGATAAAGCCGTAGAGGACTAGCTTGCGGACTCGCAAAAGTGGAAGTACATGACGGACATAGAGAAAAATGCCGCTACGGTATGACTCGAATAGGCCGTATGTATCTTAGTGCAAGATCTATAGGGCGTTTGTTCGCTGTCTCGCTCAATTGCCGATCCATAACAGCCTACTTATCTAAGCCTAGACAGCGACGCGGGTGACCTACTTACCCTACCGGGCGTTGTCTACGCGTCATAACCAGGAGCAATCCCTAGGCAAGATGTTGTTAGATTAGAATCGAATGAGGGCACTTCCCTTGTTAGTCCTAAAGGGCTAAATATGTAGGCTGATAATAGCAGCCTAGGACAAATAAATGCTCTACTTACTACTGTTAGGTAGAAGAGGTCTACGCGTAATGATGAGCAGGAAGAGACTCCGCCACGTTAACGTTAGAGACTTATGGCTAATCTAGGTGCCGATGAACTCCTGCCTATTACTTTGAGCAGCGTTGACGCACCTAGATCCACTAACCTAGGCTTATGGACGGACTTTTTTAAGCTACACGTTTAACATTATAATGAGAGCGATGTTATAGATACTTTTACTAGTGTAGATAACCCTACTAGTTCCTACGTAGGAAGGCCGCTAGACGAATTGCCTGATTGGAGCCTGCTTAGCGATGCAACTACGGACGACCTATTTATAGGGATGAGCCTAGGTGAGCTGGTTGACTGGAACATATTAAGCAGTGTGACCGATGAGCCCCTAAAGTAGATTTACGAATCGAGACTTTAAGTTGAATTCTGAATCTAGTTCCTGCTAATTTATCTAGTTGCGCTTATAGCCCACTATGATAATAATCATCTTTAAGCGGTCCGCGTATATGTTACCTGCTTATGGCACACTATCGTCCTATGGTATTCTAAGATGCACGCCTTTATTTAGTATAAAGGCTATTCTTTTACGATAAGGGCAGTGTGTAGAACGTATTCTTTGAGCAACCGTCTCTTATGTCCTGGCGCTAGCGTCTTGCCCTCCCTTAGTCTCTGTCACTTTAATTGCGATAAATGCGTTAGCTGGCTCCTCTAGCGGGATCGCGATGGTTCTTTTCCTAGCTGGCGTGATAATGCCGCTACCCTGCTCTACTGTGATAACTCTTCTAAACTGCTTTATTCGTTCGCCTAGTTGCTTCTTATTTATAGGCACCTACTATGTTAGTCCTAGCTGTTTAATAGGGCACGCGACACTTATAATTTAGTAGCGGTTTATGATAATTCTAACTAGTTTCTCTTGCTCTTCTAAAAGAGCTATGCTCTCTCTATTAGCGGTTAAGATATTAGTAAGAGGAGTGCTATGTAATGTTTTAGGCAATAGTGCGATTCTAAATTTTCTGTTTATGATGATTAGCCTAAACTTCTTCTTACGTTATAGATGTTTAGGTAGGGGGAATTATCATTTATATATATGTTAGTTAGTGAGGGGTTAGAAAATAGCACTAGCAGAGTAGAATAAGTGGCCGCGGCGCCTATACTAATGCCCTACCTCCTGTCGCCGCTAGCTAGTAAAAGCGTCGGATAAGAAGCCGGTAAGCTAGGTCTCTCACTAGCTATACGACCGTAATGAATAGATGGCTAGTTCCTGATTTATGTTACGCTAGTCTATAGGATGACTAAAAATTACCTACTAGCGATATCATCGGCGGCCTGTCCTAGAACTTAATTAATTTAAATGACTACTGTGGTTTAAACAACTAAAGATAGAGATCGAATTGCTGCTATTATATAACCTTATAGTATATTGCTTAGAGCAGAATCGATCAATCTATGCAGGACACGATTGTTATAGGATCACGCTAGAAGACTGCTATTATAATGCGGTGCTCTAGGCAGATTTGTCATGGTTTTTTAATAGTCAGTGTGGTACAATGGTTCAGACGACAGTATTATCGAAGCACAGTTTAGGCGAATGGAGAACAAGTTAGAATGGATTAGATGCTAGCGCCGCCCGCCCCCGCTAGACTAAGGCGACACAGTAAGCAGACAAAGTCCATTAAAGCCTGAGGCCAAAATATCATAGGCGCAAACTATCTGTTGAGGACATGGTCCTTGCTCAGTGGCCTATGGCCACTAAGCAGCCTTATAGAGTCTCCATTTATAGCGCACTACCAGTTACCTCACTAATGCACCTCATAACTATCTATACATCTGACAGCACTACCCAGCCGCCAATATCATCTAGGGAAATAGCATCAAAAAGACTTTGTGTATTATATTGCATCTTAAACTCTAACAGAGGCATCGTAGAAGCAGGAGACATAGTAAATTCTCCACCATATTCCATGTCAAACTCCGACAGAGGTGTTGTAGAAGCAAGAGACATCGTAGATTCTCATGAACCCAACAGCTCGTCACCGCCATCCGCGATATATGCTAAAAGGTTCTAGAGGCGACGGCTCAGCTCTAATCCAAATGTTTCTGCTCCAGCCTCACTCGATATAGTAAGAGTTGGCGGTGCAAATTGAACGACAGCAAGACTGGAGGGTAGTCCATAAGTCGTTTGGCCATCTTTGTCCGTAACTTAATAATGGCGATTAGAACTTCCTTCCGCGTCTTTATGTCGTGTAGTGATAGACTTGTTCTCGCAAGTCGGGGTATCTAACGTTGATCAATAAAATAAGATCGACGAATACAGAAGGCGACATACTCGGTGGCGGTGCTCCCCTCTCTCCATCAACTACGTCTCCATACTCTTCTTCGCCTACGCTAAATCGCATCTTACTGTTCGCACTAATAAACGATCAGTAAGATTATAACAGCAGAATTGGTCGTCGATTAGGACCTACGTGGCCGTCTTAACAGAGTTGTCATCTTTCTGACGGCTCTTTGTCACGCTGACATTCGCATATACAGCGGCGTTTAAGCAGGAAAAAGAGTTTTCATAGGCGAAAACTTCTAGGGAGAAATCACAAGAGGCGTTAGAAGACATGTTTTTAAGTGTGAGATGACACTGTAAATAGACACGGCATGCAAAATTATGACAGAACCGTGAAGCAGGTGCAGAGGGCAAAATAAACTTTCGATGCAATAGTATTCTTAGACGCAATTAGAGTCTACCTTCCGGGCTTTATACGAACGACGGACGGATGAAGACCCGGTTCGATTGCGAAACAGGCTGCACTTACTAAAGTAATAACTTTTTTCTCACATACTCAGTCTTCATTAGCTGTCATGGATTGAGAGACCTGCATATCGAGGCTGAAATCATCAGAGTCTACAAGACGTTGTTGCTAGTTGAATATACCGCTGCGTGAAACCGAACGCCATGCCATACTCGGCTAAGTGGGAGTAGTCACTGGAGCGGGGTTCCCCCTCTGTACTACTATTTCTAGCCAAGTTTATTTTAGTTTGCGACGGGCCTCACAAAAGTTCTTAGCTGTTATTCTCAATTCTCTATGCCCAAGGTACAGCCCAGTACAAAAAGTCTATGATCACCCTTTTTTACACCTAATGCTACCTTTTTATACACTTATAGTAGAATAATAAAAATAGACATAACTATTTTTTAAAGAAGTATAATAGCAAATTATCTGAACCTAATTATTATCACTTTTACATTATCTATAAGAAATTCTATCTAATATTATAAAAAGTCAAATTTTTAATAAGTAATGGAATCTTAAAAATCCTTATTAGCTATAAACCATTTTGATGCTACTCTAAGAATTTATATAAAAAAAATCCTTAGTAAAGATAAAAATCTTACTAGTATAATAAATAAAGAAGGAAATCTATTAAATGTTATAATAATACTAATATTACTATAACGTAGGTGTATAGCGAGCGGACTAGCATAGCGAGCGGACCACTTTTACCTATAAGTCAGACAATCATGTTAAAAGTCGTATAATTTCACTAAAAATAATAGGTTCTGCGTTAAAAGAAGTTAACGTACTCCTAGCCCTCGAAGCATTTAAGAATGATAGTAAACTAAGCATTTAGGAAGCTTTGCGGCTCTATAGCGTGCCGAAGGCCATGCTGTTGCGCTGACGTGATTGCTATCTATCGCGGCGCGATATAGTTATAAATTCGCGCAAACTTACCTATTTAGAGTAATCAACTATTGCTTAATATATTCTTAACCTAGACGCTTAATTATTTACTCCCTAACTTTATAGTGTTAAGGATATAGCTAATCGACTCCTAGTAGACCGTAATGTATTACTAGTTAGCCTATAATAGGCTTTAAACCTTATTAAACGCTAAAAAGAATTAGCTATATATTTTTTACGTAGATATAACTACTAGAAAGCCTAATATAAAGACCTAGTTATAATAAATATATAGTTTTAGCTTATAATAAATATAATTATAAAATATAGAATCCTAGAGCCTAATATCTATAACTTTAATAAGACTAGCTTTATAATAGGTATAATCTCGTCTACTATAGTTGTTATAAGCTCTAGAAGATATGTTAAGGCGAAATTAGCGTAGTTAGGAAATAAAGAATAGGTTATAGCGATTTAAGGCATTAGTTTATAGGGCTGGCCTATCCCGCCTTTTATTATAGTAGCTAGGCAATGCTACCTCGCTAATTAGTAACTTCCTCCCTACATTCTTCGCCGCATTTTAGGTGGCTATAATAAAATGCAACATCGTAGAAGCATTTTAAGGGTCTAGACTTATTCCTCTAGATCCTAAAAGTGTGTTATTAAAACTAGATATAAAGGTGCGCACGTCAACTCCTATTGCTAAGGTGCTAGAGCTGCCCGACCGCTAGGTTCTAAGGACGCCAAATAATCCGACGGAGGCGACTTCTAGACGGATTACAATTACATTAAAAAAAGAATCAGCAACCATCAAGGAAGCTCGCCAACGACAATTTTAACCGCTATAGACCACTTTACGAAGGGCGCGCAGGGAATTATGCATTAGATGGCTCTATTGCGTGTAGACAATAAATATCTTCAAGCAGCCAACGCAACGATAAGCAAGAGGCGAAGGGCGAGAAAAAATCGACTACGTTAAGGCGGAAGCATGACTAAAGCTTAGGGACAGGCTCTTTAAGACCAAATTAACGTTAAGCAGTAGATAATATAGGAAGATCAGGGTAGTCATAGGCGTAAGCCGAGGAAGGAGACTAAAGGCAGGTGATGCGGCATATGTAGAAGGACCGGCTATAATGCACGCACTTATAATATCGATGCGGAAACGTCTAAAGAAGGGAAATCGGACAAAAACTAATTAATTTTATATATTAATGCGATGTTATAGTAAATTTGCTGCCTATAGGCGTGCCTAGTGGTCCGCTCGCTATGCTGGTCCGCTCGCTATGTACCTACGTTACACGATAAAACCTTTTTGCCTTATACGTCTAAAGCCGTAGTAAAAACTTTAGCCGCCGATAAGAGGCGCCGCTCTAGTCGCTATATTATAGGCCGCTAAATACTTAAGGAAACGCCTCTATACTAGGCAGTTAATACGCACACTATATAAGAATCCGTGCTACTAGGGAGAAACATAATAGAAATAAACATAAGAGGATAAGCGCATATAAGCACATAGGAGGCAAAGATTAATCTTTAATAGATATATATCGCTTAGCTAGCAAGCCCTATTAGCCGCATAGCCGCTAGGTATAATAAACATATAATAGAATATAACACTATAGTAGCTATTATCCTAGCTTTATTTATTTATTAAGCATAATGCGCTCTAATTTCTATTAACGCATCACTCTAGTAGTTAAAGCTAGACGCTATAGATAGCGTAGTACCTTTATAGGTTGTGTAGTTTAGTCTCTAGCGACACTAGGTCCTAAGGTTTTCTAAACCTCCTATGTATAATACAAATGTGCACTAAGGCTAAGGATAGCGATGATCCTACGTTAAAGTCAGCCACGCGTGCAGGTCGAGCGAGCAGTTCTAACGGACTTAAATTTAGCATCTTTTAGCGTTATAGTAAGATAGCTAGGCTAGCCTACCTATAGGCATTAATATCTATCCTATAGCCACTTTAAGAGTCGCGCACGCGAAAAATTCACTATAAGGGGATAAGAAGAAGAGGAGATTAGCCTTAGCGTGCAACTACCTAGACTAATTTAGTAGACGAAAATAGTGCCTAATAATGCATTACGGCCGGTTATAAGGGTAGGGAGTGGTAACGAGTTCTATTCCTATACAGATGTATGGCTGTAAGACCTTGATTCTCGCGCCGTTATCTAGAGCAGCGTCTAGTTGCTTCTATAACGCCCTGCTTATATAGCTTTCTTATTCTAGGGATAGTAGGCTAAGCCTAAGCAGACGCGAAATAAGAAGGCAGCTAGTGTAAGGACGCTAGAGTGTTATAGGTACTCTATAGTATATATAATAAGACGTATTTCGTTATCTAATAAAACTATACTATATAGTGTATCCTATCTACGCCTAAACTAGTTTCGCCCTTAGTAAGGGAGCTAGGCGGCTACCCTATAGTAAAGCTATAAAAACGAAAGCTCCTATTACTTATTTATAATAGCACCTCTAAGACATGTTATAGATAATAGCTATCGCCGCGAGGTCTTATAAGCTTATGTTAGATAAGTATCTACTTTGCTTTTATAAGCACTTATAGGGGTGTGCATATAAGTTATCTTTATTATAATAAGATTAGCATCCTAAATTCTTAAACAACTTATCTATCCTTATAGTGCGAATAAAAGTATATCTATGTAAGCGTTTCCCTAGCACCTTCCTACGCACCTTTAAAAGTATAGAATTCGCTAAAAAACACGCACAATATAAATTATATTACCTCTAAGTATTAAAAGAATTTAAAAGGATAGGGAGAATATAAGAAAACTCTAATTTACATAAGTAAAACGTTTATAAATTTACTAAGCATATATAAAATTAATTATAATAGCTTAGACAATAGTAAGAAAAGCAATAGCAACATAAGGTATTTAAGATATAAATCACCTAGAGCGTCTCTATTATTTCTAGGTTATTAATGATTTTTATAGCCTTAGCATAAATAAGGACTTACCTCTACTATAGGTTAGTAGTCATGCCGCTAGGTCACTACTATAATATTAATTTTTATAGATTATAGTTATTAGAGATTAATCTAGTAGTAAGTTATCTCTTTTAGAAGGACTTACTAGTCTCTCGTTTCTAATTGCTTTAGACCTCTATACTCGCTTTACTACGTAGATTATGTTAAAGCGAACTCTAGGAGAGGAATCGACTATAAAAGCTACTATTATTCCTAGTCCTAGCAGCTTAGGAGACAATACGCAGAAAGAATAATTACCTAAGTTTAATATAATAATATTAGCAGATGAACTTAGTAGGTCTAAGTTCGCCTAGATTCTAAATAAGGTGCGCGATAGGCTCGCATATAGCCTTGTCTATCTAGACTGATTATATATATAGGCCGCTAAGTACATAGGCCTGCCTAACTTAGATGACCGTGATTTTAAGAGCCTAGATAAGCGTTTTTTAGACGACATCCTACGTATCGAGATTTCCAGGCCCGATCAGCATCACTTAAGCGTGGTTAACGTTCTAGGGCTATTTTATAGTATGTCTATCTTTATATATAACTATAAAGCTTACTAACTTTTAAGATCCTACTAAGTATTAAACCTATAAAGATTTAACTATAATTAGAGGCCTTATTAAGAGTTATTTAAATAACGTAAGGATAATCATCCTATAAGTCAGGAGAATAAGCGACGGGTTTTAGCTAACGTATTTTAAAACGCTGTTATAGATGCGCAGAACAACTTAGCTAACTAAGAAGTCTTTAAGATCGCTTGTGCAGCTAATCCTATAGGTAATCGCATAGTTAGCATTTTTATAAAATGCGATACATTATAGCTAGGGGATAAAACTAATATATAAAATTACGCTCTATTTTATAGACTTAGCTAATAAGAGTAGGTTCTTTATATTATATAAAATTCTATAGAGCATCTTTAATATAGTTAGTTTATTATTTATAATAGATCTACTAAGTAGATTTAAGAAGGCGTGACCGCTATTTAACGTTATAAGAACAAGCGTAAATTTTTCTAAGGTGTGCCTTAGAACCAGCTTACTAAGGAACGAATCGGAGTTAAAGCCCTAAAAGACTTCCTTAGTTAGCTTTTATATAAACATATCCGCTACGAATTCCTAGCCCTTATAAAAGAGATTAAGACATTCTATAGAGAGACTTAGTAAAAACTAGAAGCGCTAGGAAGTTCATGTTAAACTTCGATAGAACAGCGTTAGTATTTAACGCGTATAGTAAACCGCTATTAGCGCAACATAGAAGATGCGCTAAAAGGCAATTATGCCGTCGAGCTCGACCTATAGAGTCGACTAAAGCTATGAATGCATCTTTAAAACATAGCTAACTAGTTTAAAAAAGCCATATAAGCAAAAGGGCATACTATACTATTTAAAAACATAGATAGTTCACTAGACGCTGACTTTAATATAAAAGTTAATCCTTCTAATATAAGTCCTAATGTTATAAACTAGATTTAAACATAGTATAGAGATACGTATAGTGTAGAGCTGCCTAGCACTATTAATCCGTCTCTACTTATAAGTTTATTCTAGTAATAAACTTACAACTAGCGCTAGATAGCGGCAGACTATCTAAAACAAGTCGTCTAACTTCTTATAAAGTACATCGACCTAGAGTGTCGCCGTACTAAAGAGGATAAAACAATTCACGTAGCTTTAAAAGCTCGGATATTATTACGCATTAAAGAAGGAAATAATAAAGCACACTATCGGCTTATAGATCTATTATAAGATAAGTAAAGTAGAGTTTTATAGACTATTAATCACTACTTCGCTAAAACGCTAGAGAAAATATAAGAAGAGCGAATTAGTTCTTAAGTATAGAAACTTAGTTTTAAGGATAGTTCTACTTACACTATATTGTTTAAAAATATTATACGTGCTTTACGCCTTAGCAATAAGGACTAAGCCGTTATTAATATTTATAACGTGCTAAAGGCTTACTATAAGGTTGCTATTAAACGATTCGTAGACTATATAGTGGTTTTAGTAATTAAAAGAATACTAAGCGAGCAGGTGGCTCTTAAGTTCTTCTCGTCTAAATACATCGGCGGGTTATCTAATTCTAAACTAGTAGAAATTACTATAGAAAACTATATAATATTAACCGCCTACGCCGATTTCGCGAATCGTTATAAAAGGTATCGTAAGGCACTAGAGAAAGCTAAAAGCATTTAGCCGGCTATAGCTTGTTAATCCCTAAGTAGGGTTTATCCTTATAGTTCTCTTACTCTATAATATAGATAGAGGAGATTCTCTTTTATTATATTAGCCTATATTTTAATTATATAACTTATCTCTTAAGTTAGAAACCTTAGCACTACTATTCTCTTATTATATATAAAGCAGCGGCGGGGCTTTATTAAAACCGTAGCTAAGTAGGTAGTAATAATTTTTAAGTCGCTAAGGATAAAAACCTGGTTTTTAGTAGGCAAGTTAAGTTAGGGGTGGTCTATAGTAAAACTTATAAATAGAGAGCTATTTTTAGGTTATAGAAGGCATTCTCTAATCTTATATACATTAGTATAGGCAATAAGGTATATATAACTAATTAAAATAAAGGAGGCTTAGTATACCCCTCTACTATAAACTAACTAGCATTGCTAAGTGCTGCCTATTTATTATAATTTAAGCTTACCTCTATAGCCGCTTAAAGTATAAAAAGCACTTTTAAAGTCCTTCTTAGTAGGTTGGTTAATTAGCCTATATAGAGTATTAGTCGCTAGCTTTAACGTAGGTGACGATCCTATAAGCGTCTTATAGTTTCTATATTGTATAGTAATTTTTTACTAAGCTGTAATGCTAGCGCTATAGATAGTGCAAAAGAGGTAATATTTTTCCTAAAAAATCGATTATGTTTTAAGGATTTAGTACGGCCGCTGCCTTACTTACCTTAAAGACTTTAGATTTAGTTGTCTAGCTGCCTTTTTGGCTTATTTAGAGGTCGTAACTAGGCTAACTGCCCGCCTTTCGCTGCACTCTTACACCAACTCTAGGGCGGCTTCTCTGATTTTGTCTAGCGGCTCCCATGTCGTGTTCTCTAGCAGGTTATAGAACCTGACCATTGCATAAGTGCCTGTTTGCCTCATATCATAAGGACTTTAAACGGCTTAAATTAATCCTTTACGTCGATAGGTCAGGGGATGGCTTTCTAAAGCTTAAGCAGGCCTGCTTCGTTATAGTGTTACACCTCGGCCTCCTAGATAAGCTCGGCTTCACCACATGATTCGACGAGCTTAAGTTTCAGTAAAAGGATACCTTTATCATCCTATTAAAAACCTTTATAAACCCACTTTTCCCCCCTGTAATCTATCACCAGCTCTTGACTGGTTCTGCCCGCTTGTGGCTGCTCGTCTGTCGGTCTACAATCAACATGATGAGATGACAAATCCACAGCATTCGGTGATGCTACTTCATGAAATGATGCCGGATAGTCCAGCAATGCTGTCTCGATCGGCGTCGCTATCCCGTTTGGTGTCGCTGTCTCCCCGTTGGCTCGAGTGTCACTGAGCTTGATTAGCGATGTCGAGAAGGCAGCTGTAGGCTACATCACTGGGTTTCGCTCGACTCAGATGAAGCACTTCGGCCCTTTTCCGGTGAGCATCTGTTCAACAAAAGCTGCAGTGCCACCATCTTGATGGTGAGCCTCTCGTTGTCCCACTGAAGCGATCGTGGAAATTTCTACATTGACCATCTCGCGCGTTCGATCAGGGACAAGTCGCGTTACTGCAAATTGCGTAGTTCCGTCAGCGCATCAATTGCGCGTGGGGATAAATGCGGAGTCCAGAAGCTAACGGCTGCAGTTTTAAAAAACTTACCGGGAAAATACAGATGAAACAAAATTTCAAAATTTTTTTAAAGCTAGCACAATCGTCTGATTTTAGTAGGCAAGCACGTGTGGGCCCGTTCCCGTTCCGAGTAGTCTGTCCTCCTATACCCACCATACCTTGTTGTACATCATTCAGCCATAATCATTAGAGCCCTTTTCTTTTCTTTCTAATGCCTAGATATAAACGACCCTAAGCAAGATCCAGCTCCTAGATCTAAGTTAGGCCGAGTCTAGGTAGGGTGTATTGCCTATCTAGTCTATGTGCGTTAATAACGTCGACTTAGAGTTGCTTTTTTAGTTTACGCTTAGGTGGTTCTTTTATTAGGACACTAGCCTAAAGTGACGCTTCTAGTTTTTATTCGCTACGCCTAAAAGTTAATAGCTTCTAGCGCCTAAGTTTCTTCTTATTCCCCTCCTCCTATATATATAAAGCCTAGCCCTAGCGTTAGCCTTAGTAGAGAGGATATTAATATTACTAGTAATTTAAGTAGTTAGTAATATATAGCTAGTTATATACGCTATTAATAAAGGTATATAGATTATAAGTTTTTTTCTCTTTTATTATAATAAGGATATATATAACTTTTAGTAGGAGATTACTAATATATATAATAATATATTATATATAAACCTAAGAGGATAATTAGTAAGATAAATAGCCTCCTAGGTATCTATAAGCTATGATCTCTACTATAGGCGCTAGTTTAATAGGTTAAGGATACGTTTAAGCTATAGTTTATAGATTTTCTAATATAAGCACTAGAGAGCCATAGCGGTTAATTATAATATAATAGTGATTCCCTATTTTACTTCTTTTATAATAACTATATATACCCTAAGAACATATTTATTACTATAATCTAGTGCCTAGTGCACCCTCTTTATATAATTATATTTATTTTAATTAGTAGCCTTTATCTATTATCTTATAATACTATTTATAATAAGTAAAGTGTAGAGGGATTACTATAGCCTATGTTAAGTAGAGTAATTATAAAAAAAAAGAGTAAAAATAGAGGGAGAAATATAAAGGAAAATAATTCTTTATTAAATAACCACTATGCTTAGCCTTTATAGATTTTATCGCTTCTTATTTCTTAGGCCGCTCTTTAGTATAGAAAGCAGTAGCTAAATCTAAACCTAGCTAACTAACTACTTTATATAGTAGGTAGTACTAGGATTTCTTTTGCTAGTAGTTCATAGACTATCGCTAGTTAAGCTATGACTCTAGACCTATTTTTCCTTCTATACTATATAGCACTTTACGCTACGTTAGTTATATATACTATAAACACATTATAGAGTCTATATAACCTTATAAATAGTGTATTTTAATATCTATAGCGACTGCTTAATAATTACCTAAGCTCTATCCCTTATAGTACTAAAACTATTATACTTATATAGCGTATCTACTACTATCCTATAGGGTATCCTATTTAGTAGCGGGGCAGGAATAAGAAGTAGGGTGCGCGCGCTTACTGCTCTTATATAGTAATATATAATACTACTTAGGACGTATATACTATAATGCCTAACCTCTTTATTTATCTACCCTATAGGAGGAGACTTATAATCCGTATTATCCTACACTAGTTATAACTCTTCTACTATAGACATAGTTAATAATAGATATAATACATACGAATATCTTAGCTATAGTTATAAACTAAGACTTGTCCTTTAATAAAATTAACACTAGGCTTATTACGCTACTTTAGTAGACTTATAGCCTCTACTATGCTTATAATATATAATAAGTTAATTAAGCTCTATTATAATAATAAACGCTAACTATTATTCTACTAATAGATAACATAATAATACGTGCGAGGAACACCTCTACTTAGGACAGGGTTCTAGAATACGTTTATTAAGGAGGAACTATTATTACGATAGGCCGTTTTTCGTCTTTTATTAAGCTAAATGACATTAAACTATTTTTTTAACGAGCAGGCTTAGATTAGGACTAAGGCATATATTATTAAACAACTCTTAAGTTAAACCGCAGCGCTATTAATAAAGAAATCGCTAGGGAGCTACTACTAAGATATAGCTAGAAGGCGCTATAACTAAAAAATGTTCGTCCTAAGGATATATAGTATAGAACTAATAAGGCCTCTATTATAGAGTCTATAGTCTTCGCTCTAGATAGTACGTATGTCCCTAGCTAAACGGCGGTCGCTCTAGGAAAAGTTAGGAAGGGATAGCTTAGGTATATAGGTGACATTAATACTAAGCAAGGGTTAGATGCTATTATTCTTACTATATATAAGTAAGCGAAGAATTAGTTATATATTTCTAGAGAATCATTATATACTAGAAACATATAAGAATAGCGTTACCCTATAGTAGGAGGTTTAAGTTATAAATTAGGGTTCTATATTAGGACGTTTTCGCTTAATTAAGTCTAACTTATGTGTTTTAATAGATTATAGTAATTATATAATAGCCTTATAGCTTATAATAGTGTACCTCTAAGGTTCTATAGTAGTAAGATCTAAATAGATCGCTATGGCCTATATTATAGTAACTAAGCATATAGTAGGTCGATAATATATAATATTACTTTTTATCTAAATTAGTAGCTAGTAGTGCGCCTAAAAAGTAGAATCTAATGCGTAATAAATTATAGTAAGCCTTTTAGAATTAATCCTATATAAAGAAAATATAAACTTATAAGGATATATAGTAAGGGAAGTTTTTACTAGATGCAAAAGTAATCTTATATATACTAAAGTTAATACTTATTTAGCCTTAATTAATATACTCTTATACTAACTTTCTAGTAAGAATGCTATAGGCAGTAGGTAGTAGGCGCGTAGGATAGACGTTTTATAGGAAAATACCGCTTTTAGTATTATTAATATAAGTAATCTATACCTCTTCCTATACTAGTTTCTAGAATATGACTCTAGCTATCTTAGAATTAAGAAAGTCGGTAGTTCTCTAAACTTTCTAAAGTAACGCTAGCGCTAAATAGTGGAGTTACTAATGTAATACTAACTATGATCGCGGCGCGAGCCTACTTAGCGCTAGTGAGGTTGCTAGAGCGGGGGGGCTTAAATTATAACTATCGCGGTCTCTATAATACTATGTTTATTATTATTATAGCTATAAGGACCTATTATCACTATGACTTTAATTAGTTTATTATCTTAACTAGCTCTATTCTAGCTAATAGGCTAGCACATTTAGATAAATTTAACTCGTTTCTTAGAGCTTTAGAAGCGTTTTTAGCGACGGATGTAACCTAGCTAGCGATGAGCAGAAGTAACGTCTATATCTACTTACGGTATCTCTTTAGCCTTATCTGATTAGCGCGCTCTTCCTACTTTCTACTAGGCTTTGCATTTATAACTTTATATTTACGTTATATATAATCACTCCTCTTTTATAGCCTACTTACCTATGACTTTTTTATATTCTACTAATTCTAGTATATATATATATACTATTATTCCTTTTTTTTTTTCTTTTTACTTCTTATAGGTTATTAGTATATTTCGTATTCTACTACTGCCTATTTCCCTTATATAACACCTTAACTTAGTAAGTGTCTTATATTATGGCCGGCAATAATTTATTTATTTAAATACGCTTATATTTATTATAGACCTTAAGTGTATAGATAGCTCTAGATCTATAAACTTAGCGCATTTTGTCACTACGCTAGTGTATATTTTAGGTGGTTATACGCTAGATATCCCTTAACATTCCTACTCGCTTCTCTTAAGTTTATTCTATTAACCTTATATATAACTTAGGTACACTAGTTTTAATACTAACTAGTATTATTAACTGCCTTAGAAAACTCTTTTTATAGATGTAACCTATAGTAGCTTCTAAAGAGAACGCTAAATAAGATCTAATTGTCTTTCTATGCGTAAGAACACTAAACAACGTCTATCCTCTTCTAAGCGCGATAGCTACTTTAATACACTTTTTTTCTCCTCCCTAGCTATAGACACGTACGATGTATTAGACGATAGCTAAGTTATAGCAATCCTATAGAATATAGCGAAAATGCATAATATAGCCTAATTAAGAAACAGCTAGCTAGTTTATAATCACCCTCTACTAGATGACTTCTAACCTATATTTTTTATTATATTTAAAGCTATAATAATAGAGCTTAATATATAGGGTGCTTTTAGAGGTATAGGTCTTACTTTATCTAACCTAAAAAGTGTCTTATTATAGCTAGATATTAGGCCGCGAACGCTACTATATATTAAAGAGTCTAGTAAGCTACCGCAACTATAGGTTCTAAAACCCTAAATAACCTAACTAAGGCTACTTTATAGACTAATTATACTAGAAGGCGTATAATCTACTATAAAGGCAGCTCTCTAACGTTATTTTTAGCTATAATAAATTAGTTTTTAAAGGTATATATAGAACTATATATAAGATAGCTCTCTTAAAAGTAGAGAACTAGCTTCTCTAAGAGGCAAATATAATACTAAGTAAGCGGTGTAGAGCTCTAAAACACGTTTACGTTAGGGTAGTAGTGTTACAAACGAGAATGAAGGAGGCGGCCTGCAGCGGCGGCCCGACCCCGATGACATAAGTGATTCAGAGCAACACGAGTGGAAGTCACGTGACTGCTCAGTAAGATCAGTTGGATCTGTGTGCTC
>JAFEME010000223.1:0-44404 GCA_018831755.1 Niveomyces coronatus | reverse complement strand
GGGAAAAAAAAAAAAAAAAAAAAAAAAAAAAAAAAAGGCCAGCGATGCTCGCGCCGTGTCACCATGCAGTTCCGCTCAAGCCGCAAACGCCGCAGATCTTCCAGGCCCGCGATGTCATTTCTCTCTCCACCATCTTTTTTTTTTTCTCGCACCATCCTCTCTGGACTTTTCTTTATTTTTTTTCGTCAGCAGGTCATGGGCCTGATGTGCGGTCAAATAGCCGAAGACTTGTGTTTCCGCGAACAAGAGGGACACGATTAAAAAGTGTCCGATCGGAGACCGAAGTCAAAAGCCCCAAATGACATGGTCCTGTTGCGGCGGCCGTCTTCTCGCGATGCGTGTGCTGGCGGGGAGAATCGGGACGGAGGAGGCTGTCACGAGAACATATGGGTTTGCGCGCGGCACGCCGATTATCGGAACACTCGAGGCTTTAAGCATAAGCCCGTAGGAGCGACGAAGAAGCCGACTGAACCCGTGATGCTCGACGAGACAGGTCAATGGGACTACATCTTTTTTTGTAGCATATGCTTGTGTATCGTCTATCCAATGCCAGTTGAAGGTGATACCTCCCGCGCGTATCGCAGCGCGGAGTATTGTCATGCCGCCCAGCAGGTTGCGTTGGCAACTACCTAATTTACATGTCGTATGCGCCGTCAGGACTTAGTAAGCGGAACAAGTGTTTTCTTTTTTTTTCCCGTCTCGTCTAGTCGGGGAATAAGACGGGACCGACGCCCGTAAAGAAACAGGCACAATTTCATCTTCCTACTTTTGCAGCTTCTATTCTTGGGCCCCAAGTCGGTCGGGGGGTGAGATGAAATAGGTTTAGAAAATACCGGTGCTGTATGCTTTTTTCAGCATGGTATCGTGAGAGAGCTGATGCAGGAACATTGGTGTGAAACATCGGAAAACGAGAGAAAGCCATGTTTGTTTGTTTGTTTGTTTTTTTTCCCATGGGAATTGCTCAGATTGTAGTATATCGAAAGGAGGGGGGTGTAGCCCATTTCGCGGTCTGCACTATCGTGTTGTTGCTCTAGTGTCAGTCTCCATGTCTTGTTTGGTGGCTGTTTTTCGCTGCCTAATGATAAATCCGCCACCATTAAAACGTGGCGTCTGCTGGTAAAACAACAAACTGCTAACAAGCGAATGCAACGGGTGCAGAAAACCCGCTTTCGTAAGCGGATAGTTAGTTTATGTACCTTTTGATGTGGCGCCTATTTTATTGTAGTGTCAAAAAATGGGCGTCGTGACTGCACCGTCGAGTCGTCGTTCGCGCCGGCGGATACAGAGCCTCACCAACGTTTCCAATTCAATTCATCTAAACATGCTTCAACACATATATTCCCTATCAAGATCACTTAAACTAAAACTCAGCTCCTTTTTAGAGTGTCTTTTAGAACTGTCGCCGCAATAAAAAAAGTCCATTTCACTCGTATAATAATCGTTTTGAAGATGTAGGGTAACCAGATATCTTATGATCACGCCGCTCGCTCGATACAAGCCGCGGGATGTGATGCTCGTACTTTTTTAAGCTCTGCTACTCCATTCCCTCGCTGACTTTCTCAATACGTCCCAAGTAGCACGTCTATCTAAAAGCCTACTGATCATCAGTAGGGAAGTCGGCCAGGCATGCCGGGCTGCCACGTTTTTCTTTCTCATGCCGCCCAGCCACGTTTTTCCACAGTGTCGGGATTGGCTTGACGTCGGGGATATGGCGGGCCTCTTCGTTGCCCTATACGTCCATTTAGCCCGGGCTCTTACTGGGCGAGGAGGGCTGTCAAGACAAGAGAGTCCACAGCGTGGCGTTTGTCGCGCAGCCTCCATCAGCCACAGCGTCGGGCTGCATGTATAATTATGCCACTTCGAGGCCCCCAGGGGGGGCGGAGAGGGGGCGGCGGAGAATGGAGAAGAAATCTAGTGTTGCACTCGCTTGAACTGAAGATGCACCTGGCGGAGATGCGGGATCGCGGATCACCTCTGCCGGGGACGTCTTGGCATGGCAGAGCCGCAGAGACCTGGGAGCGGCGTTGTGCTAGGGATACGAAGTGGGTGGGATTTGGACTTATGACGCTTTACCTTACTCTTGTAATGGGCATGTGCAGGATGCTGTGAAAAGAAGAGATGGAGAGGAATGAAGCATGTTCAACGGATGTAAAGAAGTCGAGACGGCATGATAAAACTACTGCATGTACGGCATTCTCGCAAACGACGTTCCTAGCGGCAAGCATGCTCAAGAACCACCACCATACGTCACAACGTCACAGACGCTTCGAGCTTCGAGGCAAACAGTTTATCCAGATTGAGCCTTCGCTAGCCATACACGAGCGAGGCGTTACCGCCTTGCTTTAGTCATAGGCAATAGGGAATAGCAACGGGATTTGGACTTATATCCCGACGGAGCCACGGAGCCTGCGTCTTCTTGAAACTTGAGATGACTCCCTTCCTCTGTTGACAGGCTTCTGGTCCCGGCTATGCGGTCATGGCTGCGGAGCGGACGGCAACATGGAGAAGAAAAAGAGACCAGGAATTCCGAACGGCCTGTCAAGGGTCCCCCCCCCGACCTCTAGCTTCTGTTCCACTTTTCCCTGCCTTGCCCCGAATACCCGGCCTCGGTGCCGTTGAAGAAACCGGCGCTAAGCCCGAAATGATAGCCCTCTTGCTTTGTTTCGATGCCGTCGCGAGATTTGGCGATAGTTCTGTTTTGATTGTGCGAATCCTTTCTTTTTCCTTCGCGCCTATTGAGCTTGTCGCAGGCAGTAGTGCGCTTTCCGTCATCCGGAACCCGTGGAAGGTGTGGGCTCGAGTCGACTAGGAAGAAAAAAAAGAGAAGGGACTTTTGTCTCACGGCAGGCCTTGCACATCCCTCAGCCCTATTGTGATCGCTACGTGGGTGTTTACATAAGCGGCGGTTAAGGTTTCGGCCCAAAGCGGTATCCGAGTCGGCACATCGTCACAGCAGAGCGGACGTATGAGGTGACGGCACAGACCGAGTTTGTCCTGCCGAGGTGATGAGATGACTGGCCCCGGAGTGACAATGCCGGGAAAAGAACAGAACGACAGTAGCCAAGGTTCCCGTCGCCGGCCATTGAATGGCAAGCACATGGCCGCCGGCGCGGGTGTAGAATTACGAGAGCGACAGTTTGGACGTACAGTAGCATGAGATGGCAGAGGTGGGGGGGAATCTTTTATCACGGTTAGGAGTCTAGTGATAGCCGACCACCGTGCCGCAGAGGAGCCGACGTCAACGGGGGCATCGGCTGGCTGAGCTTTCAAGGCTTTGGCTGCCAGAAATCAAGTGTTGTAGCTGGGGGTGCCTGGGGTCTCGGTAAAATGTACGACGGCGATGGCTTGACGACGGGTTTGTCAAACGAGTCGCCGGCGCGTGTTCTATGTCTGGTGTCTGGCTGCACGTGGACTTTGCTTAATAAAACCAAATTTGGTAAGCAGGAGGGATCTGGGCAACCGAATATCGGAAAAAAAAAAACCCAATTGAACAATACGCGTACACGCAAATCAACCAGGGGTTCGTTTTTTACGGTCGATACCTGTCCCTGCGGCCGATCGTGTCATATGCAAGTTTAAGAGCTATAGTAGTTGTGTGCAGAATGCGGAGAATTTGATGACCGTAATCAATTCGAATTCTTAAATTGCGGCGAGCGCATCTCAGAGAGAATGTTCTAGCATGCTAAAACAGAGCTGACCAGCAGCGACGGCGGTCAATGACTCAGAGGGAAAAGAGTCATCACGGTTTTGACTAATGTCTCTCGCCAAACCGAAAAAAAAAAAAAAAACTAAACTCAATTTCCACGATGGTCGCGTTGTCGCGCTCTTGTATTATTAAAGCAAAAGTCCGGTTAGTCTGCCTCAGACTGAATGGAGCATGGTTTGGCGGAAATAGGTTTCGAGCCGCTCGGCCGCTTACGAATCGAAAGGGCAGAAAACGGTCTGAAAATTGAATGGTGTGCTTTCCTGTCGGGGTGACGGACCACGACGGTGAGGACCGGGGTTTAAGGCTGTATTGCTGCCATTTCCTACGGGAAGAGGGGGAGATGGCACACGTCCGGGATTAATCCATTCATTTCGTTGGAATGTCCGTGAAATACCTAGCTTTTCAATGAATGCAGCGCCGAGAGAACGTCTAATCTACGTCCGATGATTTTTTTCTTGGAGCGAGATGTTTCAGTTATTCAATTGACTCTTCGGGCTTTATCATAGTCAGGAGCCAGTGGGATGCAACGGCTTTGCAAAGCGGGAGACACAGGAATAAAGAGAAAGCATCTCGTCACGACGACAATTGTGAGGAATATGAGGCGCCAGTCACGAGGCACCGCGCAGGTGCTGGCAAATCGGCCTGTCAGGTCTCCGAGCGCCGCCCGAGGAACAGCACTGGGGGAGGGAGTTTAGAGTCTTGGTATTGCAGTGTAGTGAGAGAAGGGGCGGGGGGGATATCTCGGATGTACAGTGGTAAAAAGCGAGGGGAGTGGGGGACTAAAAAAAAAAAAAAAGATACATGCTGGAATGCGCGAAACGTCGGCCACGAGCCATGTACACCGCATGCGGCAACGGTGGCTTCTGCGGCTCTGGTGGACATTACGGGCGAGAGAGCGGCGCAGCGAGCGAGAGCGAAGCCCATCTGATTAGCAAGAGGCATGTAATGTACCCCTCGCAGCTAAAATTGCTGTGCTGGGTACAAGATTGATCCATGGACATAACGAAACAAATCCCCGGTGCGCCACGGCCTGCCTACTACTAACTTCTCAGCCCTCCCAACCCAAATGACTGGGCTCTCTGTTGACTAACCAACCTGATGACTGATAGGGATAGCTAACGACACATGGTGCACACCACCCCCCCCCTCTCGGGTCCGCGTATGCCAAACTCCGCCCCTCCCTCCATTACCAGCGCAGCACACCGCGGGACCGGTCGGCGTCGGAAAGCAATAACAGATTTATTGGAATAAAATAAAATCAATTAAAATAATAATGAATAATCCATCGTTAGGACCCGAGCGGCGCGAAAAAAAAAAGGGCGAGCAAGGACGACGACGACGACAACAACGTTCGATGCCATCAAGATTTAAGAATCCCGAGATTCCCACACCTCCCTTGTGTTTTTCTTCTTTTCTTCCTTCCCCATAGAAAAGCTATACAACATCATAATTATACAATAATCCTGCAACAGCATCACAGCAGAGACTTGCATATCGATCTCATATCACCATCATAGCACTCGCACGTCTTACCGCTACGAACCACCGGAGATCCCTGTTCTGCCTAGCCAGAAGAGACAGCCCACTTCGACCCGCAACCGGGACCTGACTCACATATAATTTTAAAGAGGAGGAAAAGAAGACAACCCAGTAATTTTTTTTTCCTGGTCGAAGGAATAGGAATTGTCCTGAAAACACGCACTACTTTATTATACAACCGACCTGCCTGATTTTCTCCCTCTTCCTTCTTTCTCCATCATGTCTACTGCAACACTTCGACCAACACCAATCCACACCAAACTTACTACTACTACCACCACCACAACATCGTCTCGCCAGTACTTGACCGCCCCCAGCCGCAAGAGCATGTCGGTCACGCAGACGTACTACCTCGCGCACAAGGCCCGCGCCAAGCTCTCCCGCGAGGCCGCGCAGCCCGACCACAACCTCCGCCTGCTCGTCGGGCACGCCAACCTGCTCGACTCGCTCATGCTGGAGCTCGCCGAGGCCGAGCGCGAGCAGGAGCGCTGGTTCAACCAGTCTGTCCGCCACAAGAGCAGCCCCGTCTCCGCCTCCGAGAAGCGCCACATTCAGTGGGCCGACCGCATCGTCGAGGAGGAGGCCGTGGAGGAGGACGAGTACGAGGACTCGTCCGACTCCGATTCGGACTCGGACATGGACGAGGACGAAGAGATGGTGTCGGCCCCGGCGACCGTCACCGTCGAGGAGGTCGAGGATGAGGATGAGGAAGAGGACTACGCACAGCTCGAGCTGGTCCGCACACCCTCGCACAGCAACTCCCCGCCGGAGCTGCTCCTCGATCACCACGACTCGGATGAATCTGAAGACGAGTCGATGCCTCCGTCGCCGACGGACGCCGCTCTGCCACTGCCCGACGCGGATGCCGAGAGCAAGTCCAAAGTCTACGCGCAGGAAGAGTTTTACGCCTCGCCCCGTCGCAATCCAACCAGCATAGTGTCTGCCATAACGGTATACTAGACTCGGGGTTCGACAACCGGCGATGACGTGACGACTTTTCTTCCTGTTTCCACATCAAGCGTATCAGCGACTTTGTTTTACTTCAGCATTTGAGGGCACTGGCATACCGTTCTACATATATTTTCCGGCGCATTTTGGATCATCATCGGGGCATCTACCAACCACTCTACCACATACAGGACATTTTTTGTACAATTTTGGGATATACGGATTTTTCTGGTCGAGAAGCGACCGCATTGAAAAGGGATATTTTAGAAGAAGAATAATTTACTATCTAGAAAAACATTTCAAAATCTTATTATTTACAACTCATTGCGCAGCATGAATCTTGTGATTGTTGGGCAAGTCACCCAGGCCGTGAACGGAGTCACGAGCAAGTAAAAGTCGGCGGATCAGGCCTTTGGGCGGGGGGTGCGGTAAAGGCAAAAAAAAAAAAAGAACTAAGTGTTACGGCGCTCTCGGCCTCGGTCATCGGGTGCTGGGCGCGCGACCCCGATTTCTGCCAATGCGAGTTGCGCCGCCTCAGTCAGTCACGAATAAAACACACATACACACACAGCCTGGTTTTTAGGTGACGCGGTCTTCTTGGGGAAAAAAAATAAATAAATTGAGCGAGTTTTCCGTGGATAGTCTTATCACAAACGTTATTTAAATCATCTCAACGTTTTTTTATCCTGCTTGTTCACCGCCACGACCAGTCCAAGAGATCTAAAACAGCCCCCCGAACATCTCGGCACCGCTGAATCAACGTTTTTTTTTTTTCTTCATTTCGCTACTTTGATGGGCTTAGCGCATATTCAATCGAGAGACAATTGCGTGCCTGATTCGTCAGCACCTTTTCGATTGTTTAGTCGTACCCTGTTGGCCAATCATCGTTACGGGCCTAGTTTTACAGTTTTCTTGTTTTGAATTTTTAATCAAAAAGTCTGTTTGTCAGCCGTTTCGTAGGACAACAGAACCCCCCCCCCCCCCCCTTTTCCGTTACCGGGGACCGAAACATGCTCCGCCCCGGCTTCCCCCCCCCTGTTCACGATGTTTTTCTGTCCTCATGACCCTGAAAATGCATCTGTGCTCCTTTTCATCTTCTTGATTGCATGCTTGTTGTTGTGAAATTGCCAATCTGGCAGGTTTCTACCGCCCGCTCCATTCATCCCCTGTGAAACTTGTAGATGCTTTTACTTTCTTTATACAAGGGGGCTGGGATGATTTGCCGAGTTGGCATTGGGGCTTTTCTGCACCAAGTCACCGGGGGCTGAGAAGCCGACGTGTATAAACAAAGGATTGGTAAATTTCGGACGTCTCCAAGTCTCCGCGCATCAAGAAAAACAATGGCTGGTGCAGCAATGGTCTCAAGTTGTGCGATTGGCTCCGCAGAAGCAATTCTAGACCACTTGGTAATATGCCCTTTTTCTTTGTCTAGTTTCAATGTTTATTTATTTAGGCACCGAGAAAAGAAGCCTTCGTATGGGATGCGTAGGCGGCAGCTGTGCCCAACTTTCGCTCCAAGCACTAGTAATCAAGACGAGTCCCCTTGCACGATATCAGGCACCGATACGAGCAAGTTTGAAACACAAATTGCACGATAGAAAACTCACCTGATTTTGACTTTTTTTTTCTTTGCCTGATCCGGCGCACAGCGACATCGTTCGGCCGCACGAAGAAGGGAACCCGTCAAGGTGCCGACCGGGAATGCGGGTGCCTTGCTTCAGTGAGTCTCTGCCTGCATCTGGTATATTCTAGACCCCTTCACAGCGTTCAATACATGGTGTCCTGCCTGCCTCGCAAGGTCTCCTATCTTGGCCGGTTGGTCATCGTTGAGTCGATAGCCTGATTGATAGGCCGCGTATCCGATAGAGGGTGCTTGGGTGAGGAACTCAAACAACGCGCATCTCCCGGACGGAGAGGCTCGTTTCCACTTCGGCACTTGGCCGCTGCCGTCGCCGCGGGGCAGCTCCGACCATTGCCTCCCGAGACGCAATCTGAATCCCGCAAATGCCGACTGTCACGATTGACAGGACACACTCGTAAACTCATACATGTATTTCTGTCAGTTTAATTGTGCTGGGTGTTTCGTCTCATTACCCCTTGAACCCCCCTCCCCTTTGAGACACGGAAATGGTCCGGTCAGGCAATACGCGTACATCATCTAAAAAGCGAGGCCGACTCGGGCCCGCGTCTCAGTGTCTCTGCCCAGCCCGTCAGCCCTATTTGAACGACGATGACTGCTGCGGCCGCTAAACCCAAACGAGGCCACAGAATGTACGTACCCGGATAGCCTTTTTTAATTTTATTTTAGGTCGTCAGTCGTCGTCACCGCCAGCTAAACGTGAGGCACGTCCATGTGCTTCTCTTCATTTCTACTCGACAATGCCACGTCTCTCCAAGCCAATCTCTTCGTTTGCGGAGCTGGTGACACAAGCGTTCACCCCCCTTTCATTCCCCCGAGCACTATTGTATTGAGTTGGATCTCATTTTTTTTTAATCTTATTTTTTTTTTCTAAAAAAAAAAAGTGTTAATATTCAAAGCTAGGCACGGCCATGAGCAACATCCCGCTACCCGAGAGTACGCTGCCTAGAAGTGTCCACGTCATGCACCCTTGGCGGGGCTCTCAGCATGCCATGCCGCCTTGGTCTGAACCAAACTCTGCCAAGTGTTGCGTGCTGGAGGTTGTGCTGATCGATCGATCTTGAAGTACCTCTCCCTTGCCATCAGAACGTCTTCTTTTGCGTCCGTGCTCAGCGCAGGCTATCGTTTGGGGGACCAGCGATACTGCCATGTCATCAAGCATCAGGTCTAAAGACAACCTAGGCGTTTAACACAATACAAAAGTTCTAGCAAGGGTTATATACGCGCATAGCAGAGAGACTCTACGTATTAGAAATGAGATTGATGATACAATTGAGACTGTCATTCCATAGTAGTTATTCTCATTCCCCGTCGCAGCTCCTCTTTATATCAATTTCTCCTTCTACTCTTATCGTATCTTTTCAGATCAACAGCCATTAGCCGCGGAATTTTTTGAATTCTCTAGACCTGAGCTTGGCGCACAGATTCGTTTTAAATAGTGCACAGCGTGATTCCGCATGATAGCAGAGTACATGATATCATCAACCGTGCACACACCCGTACCGTCGCCGTTGCTACCGATTCACCTGCTACCCCACCCCTCCTGTTATCGCCAGCTCTACGAGCCAAGATTTTGACCTCTGGCCCAGGGTCCATCCCTCCTATCTCCCCGTCGTGTAGGTAAAAGCTTCATTGGCACGCCGTAGTCCGCTCCGTTGATACGCACGAGCGAACCTCGTCTAGCGATGGGGGGCCCTGCCGTGAGACCTTGGCAAAGCCAGGCTGGGCAAACTGAACAAGCCCGCAGCCTCATCTCACCATACGCCTCAGCTGTCAGCCGCACTGCGGTCTTTTTGTTTCTGACGGCCTTGCACGCCCTCGCTGGTCCCATTCATTCGGCTTCGCTTGCGGCCTCGCATCCAGCCCGGCGGCGCGGAGATTTACGGCTTTTTTTTTGTCGACGGACTCTATATCCGCTATAATGTTTTCCTTGCGGCTCTGCTCTCATTAGCTAAGCGGGCGGGTATGCATCTCGCCATGTGTGGGTTCCGCAGTTCATCCGCCTGCATCAACACCGAAAAGCACACGCCTCTGGATATATCCACTCCAATATAAAGAAGAAAAAAAAAAAAAAACAAAAAAAAAGCTTGCCGCAAAGTCCGACGGAGAGAAGGGGCCCTTCTTCCCTAATTGCGCGACAATTCTTTCCGCTTTCTTACGTCTTGGGGGTGGCGCGTAGAAAGTCATTCGGCCGTTCCCAACCATGGGACCACTCGCCAACAGCACGGCGTTGTTGCGACGCGGACACCTCGCCACCGCCAGCGGCGGGCTCTCGATCACTGGCCTGTGTCGCTCCTGTCGCCGCCGGCAGCTTGCCACCTCATCCCGCGCGCCGCCCGCTGCCCCGCCGCCTGCCGGCCTGGCGGAGCTCTCCTCGCGCCGCATCATCGCCGTCGCCGGGGCCGACGCCGCGAAGTTCCTCCAGGGGCTCGTGACGCAGAATGTCGGCGGCACCGCGACGAACGCAGGCAAGGGCCAGCGGCTGATGCCCAGGACGGAGGGGTTCTACGCCGGGTTTCTAAACGCCACGGGCCGCGTCATGCACGATGCCTTCATATATCCCTTCAATGGTCCCCTTGTCGGTGGCGAGGACGGTTTTCTGATCGAGGCAGACGCGGCGCAAGCGACTCGTCTCGAAAAGTACGTCAAACGCTACAAGCTCCGCGCCAAGGTCACCGTCCGCAGCCTGCAGCCCGACGAGGCGACCATCTGGCAGGCCTGGAACGACGACCTCGCAGCGGCTCCCCTCTCGACGACCGGCGCGCAACCCGACACCATCTCGTTGCGCGATCCCCGCGCTCCAGCCCTGGGCTACCGAATACTGCAGCTCGGTGCCGTCGCCGCCCCGCCCGTCGACGCCGAGCAGGTCCCCGAGGACGCCTACACGATCCGGCGGTACCTGCAGGGCGTGCCCGAGGGCCAGGACGAGCTCGTCCGCGAGCACGCACTGCCCCTCGAGAGCAACATGGAGCACATGCGCGGCGTCGACTTCCACAAGGGCTGCTACGTCGGCCAGGAGCTCACCATCCGCACGCGCCACCGTGGCGTCGTCCGCAAGCGCGTCCTCCCCTGCATGCTCTACGACGTCGGCGCGCCGGAGCCCGAGTCGCTCGCCTACGACCCCGGCGCCGCCGGAGTCGCCGCCGCCGCCGCCGATGTGCCGGGGGAGACGAGCATCGGACGCTTCGAGAGGCGCGGCCGCAGCGCGGGGAAGTGGCTCCGCGGCCTGGGCAACGTCGGCCTGGGCCTGTGCCGCCTCGAGATCATGACGGATGTGGTGCTGCCGGGCGAGCAGGCCGCCGCCACGTATAAGCCCGGGGACGAGTTTGTGTTGGAATGGGGCGCGTCCGGGCAGGACGGTGCTGATGTCGAGGGTGGTTCGGGCGTCAAAGTCAAGGCGTTTGTGCCTGATTGGCTACGGGCTGGGATGGATGAGGCAGAAAAAAAGTGATGTAGGACAAATAACGAGGATTTGTATTATATATATGTACATTGCTGTAAGATACATTCGTAGCGTATCGTATTGCCTGTGACATCGATCAAGTATAAGCTCGTTAGTTCATGTTGTGAAGCCACCCGCTGTTTTATCAGCCGTCATGCTTAAGCACCTGAAGCCTCGTATCTTGTCTACATCGCGACGTCTTGAGTCTCACGTCTCAGGTTACCGACTCCACGGGCCTATCGCCTCATTGATCTGATGCTCGCCCTCGACCTACTAGCTAGCGCAAGGCTCGTCACCCCGCATCACGTCTTGTCTAATGCTACATCGCGGCAACTCTGCCAGCCTGGGTCGGCATACATCGTAACCAGCAGGACATCACTCTCGAAATGGCGGATTTGAGTCGCGGCAGGGCCTTCTACGGCACAATCATCCATTCTAAAAGCTTAACCGAGCTTGCTATCCTCGAAAATGCGCTGCTAGTGGTGGACGCTCGCGGGACCATTACTAGCCTGGAAGCCGATCTACGAAGAGACGAGCTCGACGAGAAGCTGTCCGCGCTCAACGCCGCCGATCATACTCTACAAGAACTCGACGGCGGCCAGTTCATCATGCCCGGCTTCGTCGACACGCACAACCACGCGCCGCAGTGGCTGCACCGCGGCCAGGGCCAGGGCCTGCACATCCTCGAGTGGCTGGACCAGGTGGCCTTCCGCCACGAGTCGCTCTTCCGGGACCCCGCGCACGCGCGCCGCGTGTACCCGCTCGTCGTCGGCGGCATGCTCCGCCAGGGCGTCACCACGGCGAGCTACTACGGATCGCTGCACGGGCCGGCGACCGACATTCTCGCCGAGGTCTGCCTCGCGCGGGGCCAGCGCGCCCTCGTCGGCAAGTGCAACATGGCGCGGGGCAGCCCGGACGACTACCGCGACGGCAGCGCCGAAGAGTCGCTGCGGACCACGCGCGCGTGCATCGTGCACATCCGGCGGCTCGACCCGGGCGGCGCGCTGGTCCGCCCCGTGCTCACGCCGCGCTTCGCCATCTGCTGCGACGAGGAGCTGCTCGCGGGGCTCGGGGAGCTCGCGGCGGCGGACGACGGGGAGGGCTTGGCGGTGCAGACGCACTTCTGCGAGTCGGCGCAGGAGCGGGCGCACACGCTGTCGCTGTTCCCGCGGTTCGGCAACGAGGCGGACCTGTACGAGGCGTTCGGGCTGCTGGGGCGGCGGTCGATCCTTGCGCACTGCACGGTCGCGACCGAGTACGAGACGCGGCGCCTGCGGGAGCTCGGGTGCGGCGTCGCGCACTGCCCGACGGCGAACATGACGGCCGGGGGCGGCTTCATGGCGGCGCCGGTCAGGGACTTTCTGCGGCGCGGCATCAAGGTCGGCCTCGGCACGGACTCGGGGGGCGGGTACTCGGTGTCGATGCTGGATGCGATGAGGCACGCCATGGTGGCCTCGTTTGCGCGGGACGCGATGGGTGGCGAGGAGGAGGAGGAGGAGGATGCGGCGCTGTCCTTGGAGGAGGTGTTTTATATGTCGACGATGGGAGGTGCGCGCGTGGTCGGGTTCGGGGATGAGGTTGGCGAGATTGTCCCCGGGAAGCAGTTTGATGCGCTGGTGGTGGACCCGAGTGACGCCAGGGGTGGTGTGAATGCGCCGCTGGAGGAGGGAGATGGGGCGCGGACGATGCTGGAAAAGTTCATCATGACGGGCGATGATAGGAATATTGTGCAAGTGTTTGTTCGAGGCAGGCTGGTGCATAGTTTGTAGCTCATCAGTAGCTGATTTTACCTATAGTTTGCCTCCCCGCCTGGTCGTCTTTTCTAGAGTGAAATTTAGGGGCTTTGCTATTATAAAATAAGAGTTGACTCAAATCATTTTACTCTTCAGAAAGAAAAAAAAATAGCGATTTTGTTTTGCCGAGGATTTTTGCTTTCTAAATCGCTATCGTCAGTGAAGAAGCTCATATAGCGATGGTTTGCAGAGTGAAGTCATCAGTATCTGCACTAGCCACACAGCCTTAGCCACGACATCGAAAAAGCATACCAAACTGCGTCGGATATCTTAAAAAAGCATTGGCCCGACGACAAAAATTATTGAGCTGGTCGGTGAATAAGCATGGGCAAGAACGATAAGAAGGGCGGCGACAAGTCTGGGGGTAAAGGCAAGGCGGGCGGCGCAGAGGCGGCGGCGGGCAAGGCCAAGGGCGCGCAGTTGATCAACGTCCGCCACATTCTGGTTCGTCTTCCTCGTCCTTTCCGTCTCTGCGTACGGATTCTTTGAGGCTCGCCGTTTCTGACACTTATACATTCGTGTTGTAGTGCGAAAAGCACTCTAAAAAGGAGGAGGCGCTCGCAAAGCTGAATGACGGTGTCAAGTTTGAAGAGGTTGCGCGCAATTACTCTGAAGACAAGGCGAGGTCTGGTACGTCTGTCTTTTCTGGATCGAAAGGTCCGACGGTCTGGTTCCAGGGCTCGGCATACGTATACAGAGCTCGTGAGCTGACAAGATATGTGTCTACCCAGGTGGCGCTCTCGGATGGAAGCCCAAAGGTAGCTTTGACCCCAAGTTTGAAGAGGTCGCCTTTGCCCTGGAGCCGAGTACGACGAACAGTCCCAAGATTGGCGAGGCAAAGACAGAATTCGGATATCACATCATCATGGTCAGTCGCCCGCCCATTTCTTTCGGTGTATTGCATCTGACTCTGTCCTTCCAGGTCGAAGGTCGCAAATAATATGTTGTGGCCGACACACATCAGTTAGCTATGCACAAGCCAGGATTTAGACATTTTTTTGATTCGTTCTTGTTCCTCATCACGAGTGCAGGATTCATTACGCCAAATGAAGTAGCCTAGAGTACAAACTGCATTGGAAGAGGCCCAGCAGCCTGGGGCCAAGAGCCCGCACGTTCTCTATAACCCTCCTCAGAATACGTCACAACGCCTGTCTAAAAAAAGAACCCAAGTTTTGGTCATATCTTGTTATATGTTTTTATTTTTTGTTCCATCTTGTTTCGAAGTCCATTACTCGGCAGACTGGAAGTAGTTCATGATGATGGAGCGCTCCTGCGACTCCTCACCCCAATCCTTGACGACGACGCAAGAGCAGTTGACAACCTTGCGAGCATTGCCCTCGCGGTCCAGAACGCCTGATCAGGGTTAGCATGTTGCGCCTCCCGTGACGGTATCAAATAACCGCGCATGGGTTGAAGCGGGTTAAAACGTACAGAGACCGGCCCACTCGCCGAGCTGCTTGCCGTCCTGAACCTTGATCAGGGGAATCTTGTGCTCATCGCAGAGAGCAGCGACGAGCTTCTTGTAGGCATCCTCCTCGCAGTTCTCGTTGAGGACGCACATGTGGGCCTGGCGACGGTCGAGAGCCTTGGAGGACTCACGGAGACCGCGGGCAAGGCCGTCGTGCATGAGAGCCAGCTTCAAAACACCCTTGAGGGCGTCCTGAACGGACATTTGGCCCTTGGGGGCATCGCCGGAAACCTCGACCTCTGCGACGACCTCAGGGGTGTTGTCTTCTACGTCCGACTGCAAGTCTGTTAGTCTATCGCTGCGACAAGACAGGGTCGGTTCTCGTCGCCCTTCTGAAATCCTCCCGCTACCGAGTTGACATCGAGTTTGAAGCCGGAAGTCTCCGTAGACACAGTGTTTCGACGATGTATTCCACATTATCCGATCCTTTGCCGGAGCAATCCGGACCGCCAGGCGCATCACTTCAAGTCGTCATGTCTGTCGGCTGACGGGAGAATTTCGGGCGTCGATCGGAATCAAGACTTACCATCTTGAATGTGTTTTTCTCGTCGGGCGATCCTCGAAGATTTATTTAATGATTCGGAAAGGAAAAAAGGGAGGGTAATGTGGACTCGAAAGATAGTGACGGTTGGTTTTTGGTCATTTGTCGTGCGGCCCAGCACAACTTGGCGATAGCGGGGATTCTACAGTGGGACCACTTTTCTTTCTGCTAAGCGACACCGCAAGGTGAGCAAAAAAAGCCCACCAAACTCCTCAAAGTGCGCGAAAGTGCGGTCAAATTTAGGGCATTTTGCCGTGCACGGACCACCAGGGCACACCACACGCTTTTCTCTTTGGTCACCCAGAACGGGTTGTTCATGGTGCGGCTCGTGACAATATTTCGTTCCTGTCCACACCACACCCTCTTCAACCGCATATCATCACCAGAGGTATGTAATAAGCAAGAAGCTTCTTGCTCCCTAGCTCGACGGGCGATTCGAAAAGTCAACATTCATACAATGTCTCTGCTTTCTGGCGAGGAGAGGCAATTGCAGACGGCGCCCACGTGAATAATTGGAAGCGGCACGAGTAACATTCGATACTTCATGCACACACCTTCACGAGCGCAGGGATGAGGTCTCGATGACATCCAACGTCTGGCGATCTGCTTCTGCCTCGACATGATATATGAGTGGTTGAACCCTCGACTTTCTATGCAACGAATCGCTCGAGGGCACTCTTCCTGGCTCATCAGTCGAGACTAACGAGCGATGGCTCTTTGGCAGATACCTCATTTCCACCTCTCGATTTGAGAATCTCCATACAACACCGCAAGCATGGTCCGCACCTCCGTTCTCCACGATGCGCTCAACGCCATCAACAACGCCGAGAAGTCTGGCAAGCGCCAGGTCTTGATCCGTCCTTCATCCAAGGTCATTGTCAAGTTCCTTCAGGTCATGCAGCGCCACGGTACGTCAAAAGTCTCAACGGAGGTCAATGGTAGAATTCTCCCAAGAAGGAATGGATTCGGCATGATAACTAGGGCGACGGTCTATTGCATGCTCCACGACCCAGCCCCTATAAGTTGCCGATAGATTGAACTTCGCGCCGGACCTGAGCGCTCTATCCAGAGCGACTTTTACCCTCTTACGGGAGAATTCTGCCATGAAGTTTATGCTAGGGTTGCCGCGACAAGTTTACTGATTTCTCTTTCAGGCTACATTGGCGAGTTTGAGGAGGTCGATGACCACCGCTCCGGCAAGATTGTCGTTCAGCTGAACGGCCGGTATGTGGACCTATATATCTGGTGGATTATTTGTGCTAACAATCCTCAAGTCTCAACAAGACTGGTGTCATCTCTCCTCGCTACAACGTCCGTCTCGCCGATCTCGAGAAGTGGGTTGTCAAGCTGCTTCCCGCCCGTCAGTTCGGCTACGTCATCCTCACCACCTCTGCCGGTATCATGGACCATGAGGAGGCCCGTAGAAAGCACGTTGCTGGCAAGATCATTGGTTTCTTCTACTAAATGTAGGAAGACTACAATGTGTTTAGCCTAGCGATCAAACAAAAAAAGTTTTTTTTTTTCATGAAGGATAGAGATGATTGAGCTAGGACACATGGCGGCGTTTTGGACTGTCGATGACATTTAGCATCCGTCTATAAAAGGAGCAAGATGTTTTGGCTCGGTAATGAAACCTGTTATGACATGCCTTGTGTGAACAAATGTGCTTGCCCCGTCTGTGCAATTTACTAGGTCCTCACGGGTACGCAATGCGCGAGTAGTACAAGCGGCGAGATTGTTTTGACGAGGGTAATGTTGAGGATGAGATCCCATTGGAGTGCGTCGGGGCTGAATAATCACAACGGTAGGCAAGCACGCGATGGCTGAGAGATCGAGGAGAGTCCTACGCAGCGGACGTAAGAAACAGGGCTCAATGAGGAAAGCAATCGAGATGTTGGATGTGGGATAGAGAACGGATTGTTGGTCTGTTTCTGCGACCCTGTCGCCGTCTTTGGGCGTCTCAGGACAGTTTCGAAGTCTTGAGGATTGGTCATAGTCTTTACGTCTAGCACTGGAAAACAACAAGGTCTTGTGCTATTGCGCGGCTATTTCGCCAGATACTGAGATAGTGGTAAAAGCATCAAGCTTCGTAACCCTCTCGTGCCTACCTCTGGTAGCGTGTATAACTTGAAGCATTCGCAGTTGTTTCTACATTGATTTCTGTTCCTGACATTTATTGTACCAGCACCGTTGTCGTTGTTCGCCTAGACGTAGCTCAATGACTCCTAGCAACCACCTACCATGGCCGACGAGCGTCTGTAGGATCAGCATATAGCATCAGCATCAAACTGCTGGAAATACCGTATTTACCCACTAGATCTTCGCACGCAAGGAAACTCAATATGTAGCTCGATATGGCCGTGTCGATTGTGCAGCACACCGAGAGTAGTCATGACATCCGTGACACTCTTGTTTTTGGTGGAGTAGACCATCGTATATTGATGAATACGTGGTGCTGATATTGCACTAGAATTCACGAATGACATGATGTAAAAGAATGAATTAATAAGAGAGGCGAGATCAGATTTCTTGCAAGATCTATGTGGCGGCCTTCGCGGGCCCAATATTCGCCGAAGCATCTTTGGCATCCACTGCACCTTTCGGCTTCATGGCGGCGCAGCCTCACCAGCGCCAGAACCCTCTCTCACATCCGACACGACTGAATTTGCCATTTCGCAGCGATAATATCAGAGAGAAACGGCTGGAACATGAGCGAGTGGACATTTAGCGTGCCCGAGGGCTACTTTGATGACTGCGTCGCTCTCGCCGCCTCACTGCCCCGCGGTATCCTCACCACCAGGCCGCTGTTTGCCCTCACCCCGCGCACTTATCCGTCCGAGGGCGGCTCGCCGTCGCCCATCGATCAAAGGCCATGGGCGCGCTTCACCGAGCATGTCAATGCGCTGAACCGTTCCGCGCCGAAGAATGTCGCCTACAAGATTCTGTTTGCCACGCGGCACGGCCAGGGCTACCACAATCTCAAGAATGACCAAGTCGGAGACGAAGCCTGGGAGGTACGCCACTTATGCCCGACGACCTCGATCAATTGAACAAAAAAAAGGGGGTCGTTAATTCGGTTGAATATTCGCTGACTTTGCCCACCAACAGACGCATTGGTCGTTCCTCGACGGCGACGGCGAGACAACCTGGTTCGACGCCGAACTCACCCAGCACGGCATCAGCCAGGCCGCCGCGCTCAGCGCGCACTGGCTCGCCTCCGTCGCCACCGACGGTCTGCCCGTCCCGCAGACGCTCTACACCAGCCCGCTCACACGCTGCCTGCAGACATCGCTGCACGTCTTGAAGCCCGTCTTGGAGGCGCACGGCAGAGAGTACCGCCCGCTCATCAAAGAAGACCTGCGAGAGCGCTGGACACTGCATACGTGCGACAAGCGCCACCCGCGGGCGTGGATCGCGGACAGGTGGCCCGGGTATTCCATCGAGGAGGGCTTCGCGGAGGAGGACCAGCTGGGCAGAGTGCCGCGGGAGGAGACGGATGAGGAGCACAAGGTGCGAATTCTGAGGGCGCTGAGCGATGTGTTCGAGACGGATGCGAATCAGGTTGTGTCATGGACGATTCACTCTATCGCGATGCAGACGCTGCTGAGCACGCTGGGAATGACGTCGTTTCACGTGATGCCTGCGACGACGATTGCGCTGCTCATCAGGGGCGAGAAGAGGGGATGAGAGGGATTATGGAACATGCCAACTATCATGAGAGTGTACGTAAATAGAAACAAATTGCTTCAAGTAAGTAGAATATCAGGGAAAGCTAGACAAGCACTTGGTATTCCTAATACTGTAGATCTCTATAATCACGAGTATCTGATCAAACTTCTACCATGGAATCAACTTTCCGGTCTCGCTGTCATAGAACTTGCCTGAGTAGTTGTCTCTAGTTGCGCTGTCAATGAATCGCACCAGCTTTATCGGCACTTTCGTCAGGAGTGGTAGGAGGAGGGGCGATTTTGGCGTTTGTAGCAATCGCATTCCCGAGATCAGAAGACACAAAACTGTAAAGTTTACCATTAGACACAGCTTCGATGATCCGAGACGGCAGCTCTCATCCGGGGTGTACAGCAAGCACTATCAAATTTGGAAATGAATGATGCAAAGTACTGTCCACGAATTGTCAGTCATGCCTCTCTCTTCTCATCTCATATCGGTAACTGGCTTACGCGGTGAACCAGTTCTGGCCGGCCTTGGAGATGCCATAGGGTCCGACAAAATTGTTGAAAGCGTGGGTGCCCGCGATGGAGCCGGCTAGACTCGAGACCGACAACCACTTGGGGTTGCGTGACTTTGATAGCAGTGGCATGGAGGCTTGGAACAACGAAATTGTCGACAGTGTGTTGACCTGGAATGCTTCCTTGATGTCATCGACAGCAACGACATCGAGAGGTGCGGGATCGTGGGAGACTCCGCTGCTAGAAATGACTACGTCGATATGGTTGACGCTAGCTGCGGCCACTTTGCCGATGGCATTTTTGGCATCTTTTGTAGAGCTGTTCTCTATTCTGACCAGTATCAGGCGGGAGCCCTCTGCCTTGGGCAAGCTATTGATCTCTCGTGATTGAGGAGCGTCGGGGTCGCGGACACTGCCAATGACGGTATGATTCGGTCTCTGAAGGTACTGGGCCGCCAGAGATTTGCCAATGCCTGTTTTACGCCGGATCTGTTAGCCCAAGGAATTAAATGAGAGAGATATCAAGTGATTGGGCTTGCAGCCTCTGTTTGAGATGAGGAGGCGGCCGCGAAGGCAGTGGTAAGACGAACGCACCTCTGTTGACCCCAGTGATCAATACGACGGTAGATGTCATTATACTTGAGCTGTGAAAACAGAAACTGACGTTTTCATCTCGAAGTCTGTGGATTTCGATCTAGGTCGATGAGGTGCTCGAGTAGGGAAGTAGGGTAGTTTTGGAAGAGTTTGGTTGCTGCTTCACTTCTTGGGTAGCCAATATACTCTGCCCGTCGTGATCGTAATATAAAAAGAATATTGGATTACTTTTACATCAAGAGCATTGAACTGAAATGACTTTGAAATGCCCATTCATTTTTGATCGGTTGCGGACTTTATAAGCAAGGCTGGCCTTCCGCGATAGTATCGATTTCTAAGCCGGAGGTTGCTGCCAAAGTAAAGAACGAGCAGGAGCTTCGATTATGTAAAGGGGCAGCGAATCAATAAAACCAGGAAACTCCGCCAACATCATGCATTTAGTCGCGCGCCTTGAAGAACTGGCTACATCCGCCCACCTCCTGCTTGTCTGACAGATGAAGAAACCAACAGGACACAAAGAATATCGGCCATCACCACCCCTCCTCTACTAGATTGACTGACGAGGCGAATATTCTCTGATACGCAGGCACCGAGCTTCCCTTCTTTCGCGCCATGTGTTCCGACGCAATCTATAGCGATCGTCGTAAATGGTCGAGCAGGTCCGACAGTGGACTGCCCCATGCCATGTCCTCGTCGCAGGCATCGCTCTCGGCGTGCTGGAAGAGCGCGCTGACGGTCCGGAACGGACGGTCGCACGTCGGGCACTGGAAATCGTAGCCAGGCGTGGACGACTCGTACATGTGCGATGAGTAGCCGTCGAGCGCCAGTTCCGTGATGGTCTCGCGGTCGACGTCGACATCGCAGTTTCCGTACTCCAGGTGCAGAAACATGTGCGAGTACCTGGCAAACTCCCGTTCGCAGCAGAAGCACTCGAAGATCTTGTCTAGGTGTGTTTGCTCATGCTGCGCAGAGACAGAGCAAAAAAGTTAGCCGCGTTCTCAGGGCTGCGTATGATTGGTTTTTTTTTTCGCGCCGTACGTTTCTCAGGTTAGACCTTGTCTCGAAGCTCCTATTACATTCTATGCATAGGTTATGCCTTGCGACGCGATGGTCCAGGAGCGCGTCCCGACTGGCACACGTCTC
The DNA here is from genome assembly GCA_018831755.1 of Niveomyces coronatus. Classification (NCBI taxonomy): domain Eukaryota; kingdom Fungi; phylum Ascomycota; class Sordariomycetes; order Hypocreales; family Cordycipitaceae; genus Niveomyces; species Niveomyces coronatus. Next base: position 23,405 of record JAFEME010000223.1, on the reverse strand, counting down.
GCCGCAGGCCACGCAGTAGTGATGGCCGTGCGCCAGATGCAGCTCCAGGGCCTCCTCGCTGTCGAAGTCTACCCCGGCCCGGCATATTCGGCAGATGTGGTGACGCGGGGAGTCCCTCCGATGCTGCTCAAGGGCTTCGTAGGAACCAAAGTAACTGCGGCAGCGATCGCATCCATGGTGCTGCGGAGAGTCCCTCAGATGCTGCCGGAGGGCAAACTGCGACCCAAACGATCTGTCACAATGGCGGCAGGGAATCATGTCCTCCTCGACTTTTTTGCGTAATCAGACTTCAACATGGAGTACAATGTGGTGGGACACCCGACCTGACCATGCGACGTTGACTATGTTCCCCCCCCCCCTTATATGCGGGTGAGCCTCGATTCTGACCATCACCTTGGCAACCAAGTTGGAACTCCAAAGCTGGGAAAGAAATCCGAGTCAGACCTTGAAACAAACATAGAAAGCGAAGAGAAAAAGTAGAGCTAAACACGAGAGGCGCGTCATTTACTAGCCGTCCATCTTACCCCGGCTTCCGGGGGCGCGTCTCTGATCGGCGCTTCCCTTCCCGAAACGGGGGCCGGCGTAGGCACGGCTCCTTCCTTCCCCGCGGCGGCGCCCTCAGCAGCCACAACCATCCTCTCTAAACAACATCCCCTTTCTTAGCCGCGCGCGCCCATGGCATCCCGGCCCGTCAACAATGGCTTTCTCGTGCGATGGTCCGTCATCACCCTCTACCGCCTGCTCTCCATCCGCTGCCTCCTGCGGCTCTTCCCGCGCGCCGGCCCCGTCATCTTCCTTCCCGGCGGTCTCTGCGTCAAGTCCACGCCCTGCACCTCCCTCGCCAAGGCATCCGCGATGCGCCTCGTCGCCGCGCACACGTCCGTCCCGGTCCCCGCGGTGCGCAGCGCCTTCGCACACAAGGGCCGGGTCTACATCGTCATGGAGCGCATCGACGGCGTCGTGCTCGCGCGCGACTGGCGCCGGCGCACCCCCGAGTCGCGGGGTCGCATCCTTGACAGCCTGCGGGGCATGGTTCGGCAGATGCGCCGCATACCGGCGCCCGCGGGATATGGCGTGTCAAATGTGGACGGGGGCGCCATCTACGATACGAGGCTGCCCGGGCCCAACTCTTGGGGCCCGTTCAGGACCATCCATGACTTTCATCGAGAACTTCGTGCCGGCGTCGAGGAGCCGGAGTATGCCGGGGTCGCGTTACCGGAGCTCGCGCCCCTCATCGCCTTTCACAACCAGCCGTGGCCGGACCTCGTCTTCACGCACGGCGACCTCAGCTCCCTGAACATTCTGGCTCGCGGTGACGAGGTCGTGGGCATCGTTGACTGGGAAACGGCGGCGTGGATGCCGCCGTACTGGGAGTACACGTCAGCGTGGAACGTGAATCCTCAGAACCAGTTCTGGCAGCAAGAGGTGGACCATTTCTTAGAGCCGCTTCCGGAGGCATTGGCCATGGAAGCAATCCGGCGAAAATACAACAATGACTATTGACAGTCTACTGGTCAGTGAGTGTCTCGCACGTCACCATATATCGTGCTACCTTGGTCCATGCTCACTAGCCGAAAGGATCTAAATCACCAAAACATCCGACTGTATGTGAAGGGTTGATTCTATATGAAAATCCTTTTCTGTCCAACAAGACGAATAGATTCATCCGCCTCATCTCAAGTCTTTCTCGTCCGCAGTACATATCCCTGGGCTGTTATACTCAAGGCCAATCTCGACACATCCTTTGTTTTCCCGTTCGTAGTCTACGCTCTACGTGAGCACCTCCCACGTGCGAGACTGATTAAGAGGTACTAGCCCACCAGACCGATGCTCCTTCGTCTTCCTCTTGCGCACGTACCAAAACACAGCCTTGCTCAGGACCTTCCAGTCGCAGCATGTACCAAGACCTACATCAAGCGGCTAAGAAACACGCAGAGACTGCAAAACACCAATGGTAGGCTTAAAGACTTTCATGTATGTGAACTACAAAGGTGGCCTCCATCTGCTTACAGCGCTCGTCGCAGAACAATTCAATCAATCAAATTCCCTAACCAAGCAAATCAAGCCAGCCGACCTCCACTGCCGAATTTAATACAACGATGTCTCTCTTCATTTTGCACAAGTTGAACAAGTCCAAGAAAGAAAATGCACTAGCAAAACGGTAATGGATAGCACGCAAGTCCAATCACATGCTCGTTTGAAACGTCGCTCGTCCATTATGAAATAGTTGGCACTGCCTGTACGAAAACCACCATTCTAGCCAACCCCGACACCGTACATGCAGATACTCTCGCTGGCCGGCGACTGAATTCGACATGGTGATGAGAGCAGTAAAGCGAATGGACTCGACCCTCGGGAGACAGTCTTGCAGCATGGATACGAGAATCCAAATTCCGACGCTGTCGTCCACAGGTTCCGGTTTGTCCAACCTGTCTGGTGCGACCCAGCCGAGACTAGCCCGCGTTCCGTCTGTATAAGTAAGTAGTATGCCTTTGGTGATACCATGCGCCCTGCACGTTGCGACGGTCTGCAAGCCCTTGAGGCTGGCCCTGCTGTAACAGAAAGTCTCGGCTGGTGCACACCTAGGATAGGCAGACAATGGTAGCGGCGGTAGCGGCAACGTAGCCGTTCTTTTTTCTGTGTGCAATCGAAACGCTACTGCACGTAGCCAGTCACTAATATCAAGGTAGAAAGTCGTAGGTTGATCTGAGAAAGTCATAAACAACTCGCTTTCGTATGCTGCTTCCATACCAGGGCACGTTCGCCCTCCCATGATGTACGTCCGTTTAGTATTTCATACAAACTACAAATAAGTTAGTAAGGAATAAAGAGTGAGGAAAAAGTCATCTTATCACGAGCTAAATCTCACAATAAACGTTGTCCGAGGAGGTTCAGCTGTGCGGTGACGGAGCCATAATTCAGAATTCCATTCACCCGGCTGAAGCGGCATATAGAGCCAGTTGATACCGGTGAATGCTCGCGGCTCTGGGAGCTGCTGTTGGCGTCCCCGTGTCTCGGCCTGCAATGCCACAGTGTCACAGTCTATCCCTACATAGTAGCCAGTGGTGCCTAGTCGATTGATAACAAACGGAAGCATCTCAAGGAGGCGAGGGACCAGGGCCGGTAGTAGGCGAATACTGAATTGTGACAGAGGTGTTTGGGGGTTTGGCCAGGACACTCCATAATCTTGCTGCTGTTGCGTTCCTGTACGATACGTGAGGCTGCGTAGTTTGAAACCCTACCGGGTTACATCAGTCGGCAGTATGCCAGCTACACATGGAGTGCCTTACATCTGTCTCTTCGACAAGCTGACCTTGTTGAGGTTGAATCTGGATTGTTTCCCACCAGGTATCTGCGCTCTCTTCAGCTTCGACTTTGTCAGTAGCCAGGGCGAAGATTATTTTTCGGATGCCCCAAGAGTCCCGACTTAGATAAACCGTGTCCGCAGAGCGGCCAGAGACAGATGTGGTCTTCTAAAGCAGTACACTAACGAGATGGTGGGTGGTCTTTAAATTTTCATTTGCAATGTTGTGAATGTATAGCTTGCCATGGATCCTAATAAACTGTGCCCAGATGTTCGACGCCATACTGACATCGACATGGGGTGGGTTGGACTGCGTCGCCGCGCACAGTATTGCCGTCGTGGCGATATTATAGTACGGAAGCAAGTATCCAGCGATCTGCCAGTGCAGCTCATTAGGCAGCTTGTATCTTGTGCTAAGATGTTGCTGGATACGCCGTCGGACAAGCTCCAAATCGGCCAAGGATTTCTGAGATGATTCAAAGTCACAACGCATCATTTTCCAGCATACTTGAAGTGGAATGCAGTGGCCTGCGTAGCTGGAGCAAAGCGTGTGGGTTGCTCCGATAAGACGCTCGCATCTGTAGCTGAATGGATCGTGGCAGAGCTCGCCATCCGAATCGCCTTCATCTTCAACACCAGCGGGGCGAACATAAATTAGTCAACTATGACTTTGACCCATGCTATTGACTCATCGGGGAGTATATCATCTCCAGCCTTGACTGCCGAGGTGCATAGCCCACAATATAGTATGTTCTGATTTGCTTTTAGCATGATCATTGTTGACGAGCAAAACGGCTCTGCGTGACCGAGACCCGCCTTTGTCTTGCGAGAACTATTGGCGCGATAAAAGGCAGATCGATCGATCAGGAAAGAACATGCAAGCGGCCGAAGAATGATTCAGCCGGATCAAAGATGGCTGCAACTTGATGCCTGGTAGTTACGCTGGCAGCCGTGGTTTTGTGCTGTGATGATGTAATTACTACTTCAGTCGTCAGCCATCCAAAATTTGGAACGCCTGCAAACAATCTCGCAAAAGCGTAATTCCCGCGCTACATTTCACATGGCTTCGGTTGGGGATGAACCGGGACAGTCTCCATCGGAACGGGATCTGGCGTTTGTTAAAATCGTACAGGCTTGGCTCAGCGGCAGTAATGCGCAATGGAGAACAGTACCGTATGACGGTACTTGAATAGCCAGCAAGGCAGAATTGTGTAGTCTTCTGACCGCGCACTTCTATAAGGTATACTTCTAATGACTGTCACTTTGATCTCTGCTGACGTCTTAGGAGTCGGCACTCTTGATTCGCATCAATGGGCCGGTAGAATAACGACCTACAAGCGGACGCGTCATTTTAGTCAATACGAGCGGGGGAGCATGCTTGACCGACTCTGCCACTGGCAGAGTTGAACTGGCTTTCAACGACATCATCCAGCTCCCGAGGATCATACATGTGCCTCAGGGGGAAGAGATTGATGTCATCTGGGTCAAAGACATGTCTAGCTCAGATTCGGCATGAACTAATAGTTAAAGTCGGCCTATATTCCTCTCTATCCTTGTGTTGCTTTCTTAGAACCATCACTCAAAGTAACAAGGCGCTCTACTCTGACCGCCATTGCCATACCTTACATCTCTCCCTCCGTCAGGATGTGTCCGTACAACAGCTGAGGGTGACCACGACGAAGGCCTTATGATGTGTAAATGCATTTTCCTGACTTCAAGGCAGCTTCTACTTTTCCAATCAACGAGGCGAGTCTCTTATAGAATTTAGCGAAGCGGAGTAGTGGCCTACCTCTTAATTCAATAATTAAGTCGCCAACGTTAAAATCACACAATCATATGCGTTTAACTTATATCCTATACGGTAACTTCCGCCTGTGGCTAAATAGCTACATGCGGGGCATTCAGCTCAAGAGTAAACGACTTTACTACAAGATAACTTAAAAAGACGTATGCGACAACAGAAAATACGCGAGCCTCTCTAGAATTTGCTAAGGATCCGTATCATCTTCGGGTCTTTTTATTTACTCCTCATCACCGACCCGCGCCCGCGTCTCCGAGGCTGAGTATCGCACGTTCTTAAATCCCCCGAACTGGATTAGTCGAACAGCCTAGAGAATAGTAGCTTTAAAAAGCTACTATGGATTTTATTTTAGCTGCCGCATGCTTTCTATTGTGCCACCTAACGCGATAGTGTTTCGCTATGCGGCGTAAGGGGATTTAGAAGGCCTGCGGGGGCTTTTGATAGAGGGCTTGGCTCTCCATTTGATGTTCTACTGGCTGGGGAAGGATTGCTAGACGTCAGATGAGCTGATAAGACTTGTATTGCCTAAACTATGGTCAGGGCACTATGAGTTGCCAATCGAAAGCAGGCTGTGCTTTTTTAATCAGTTCCCGGTCGAGGAAGCTGAAACTCTAAGATATCAACTATGGAGGGATGGAGGTCGTTGTGTTGTCTGCTCCGTCATACTTCCCGATCAGCTACGGCAAGGCAGAAGAAAAGGTGTTCTTGGATACTGAGTGGATTCGGTCTCTGCGCTTTCGCATCTATGCACCCTTCCAGCCGGATCTGGAACTGCAGCTCATCGACTTTACCTACGGATCCGAGCCTAAAGACTGGAAATTAAACTGGTCGTCACAATACCATGAGAAGATGGTGGGCAAGTTCTAGGAGATGGTTGAAGACGCTGCTCCAAGCATGGCCGGTGCTTGGGTAGTTCATTTTATTGTCGCTAGACATCTATACTGGCCATTCCTCCCTCTACTTATCAACAAAACAGTAAAGCTATCCTCCTGTACAGCTACGATACACCCTCTTCCGCCCATGAAAAGACCAGCGCAGGACTCAAATCTCTCCTCCTGGCCAGCAGGGGTGATTATGTCTCTAAAATTTGCAGTATCTGGCACAGGTCAGGCCATCGGGGATGCATCGAGACTTGCACGTAACACCGCACCATATGCACCTGGCGTGCTCCTTGTACCTGCAAGATCCATGTCCAATGGTGCACTGGTCGCCGACGTCGCGGCACTCGCGGCAGCGCTTCTGCAGACCGAGCTTTTTTTTCATGCGTCAGGAACGACATATTCATCATCGCACGGCGCAGCAACTTTGTTTGCATTTATTTTGGGCTGTGTGGGGGGCGGGGGGTCGAGGAACCTTGTGCAGGGAAGGATGGGGCGCAAATGTTTGTCAACGTACAACTTCGTGAACAGAGGTGACGCCGTCGCGCACAGAGATCTCAACACCCACGTCCGGAGCGTGCGGACTAGCAACGACGCCGGTGAGCGCTGCAATAGCCATGGTGGCAATGGCAAAGACGTTATTCATCATCTTAAATGATTTGTGGTTTGAAGAACATAGTGTTGTTGTTGTTGTTGAACAAGAGAGCTAGAAGTAGCTGCGGTTGTTTGAATTACTTTGATTACCGGGCTGTGAAATTGTTTGCAACACCAGCTGAGCTTGGACGGAACATCGTCCGCGTTTTATACCTTTGATGTAGTTGGTCAGCATCATCGCAGACGGAGGTCTCTGAACGAGGAAAGCACGAGAGTGCAGCTTGAAAGCTACATAATAAGACCCGCGCTATTATGGTTGGCCGTTCTCGAAACGAGAGAGGTCCGAGACATTTCGGCTTTTTACTCACAGGACCTAGGGGCTTCGTCAAGCACGGCCTGGCTGTGCTGCTGATAGACTTCAACGAGAAGACGCCATTGCTGGCCGACCAGGGTCTTTTTCCCACTCTGCTTCCTCTATTTCCTCGCTGGTCCTTCTCACGTAGAGAGTAATGGCTATAGGTTTAATAGAGTCGAGCGAAGGATTCAAAATAAGAGAGACACATTTTGAAGAGCCAAGGCGAAATGTTGACTATTAGTTCAACGAAACTAATTCCTAGATGTCGTAAAGACAAGGACAACCAACCAACCAAACACCTATACCCGAGCAACAATGTTCCTCCGAACCTCGACATCTAGACTCATCATCTAAAGGAGACTATCTTAGCTCTACTACATCACAGGATTTTTTCTAGGCAGCAACCAATTTCATTGTTTCACATGGTAATTATGATTTGTGATCGATAGAGTAACGGGCTATATTCGCATTGCAACAAGTGCAGCTGTCTTACCCTTTTTTTCAACTAAGCCCTGTTGAATCTTTTAAAAAAGGCCTCTTTATAGACTTGCATCACGATATTAAATGACACGTACCTACCTAGTGAGGCCTAAGCTATCTATATAAAGTTCGGTCAGCCCTTCTCCAGCTGCACTCCTTCCCTCATCAAGTATTATATCCTCATCGACTATAACTCACACACTACTAATTGCTTATACTCCTCACATCACTTCTATAAGACTTTAATCACCATGCGCAGTATTCTCATTCTAGCTTCCGCTCTACTTACTGTAGGTCTAGCAGCAGCACGCGTGGCAGATGTCGACGCTATGAGCTGGGATTGCGATAACGAATGGGTTTTTTGCGGTGTGCGTTTCATTCTACACTCATGTAGTACTTGACTGACTGAGGGGTAACAGGAATGCAACGGTGACGCTTGTAAAGTTGGTGGACCGAACAAGTATGTTAATAAATATCCGTACACAACCCCCCTGGCATATACTTGAGGCTAATAAATGTCAACCAGAATTTGCGCCAAGGGACACGTAAATTTGCCTTTAATAAGTCGATTTAGGATGTCTCAAGACCTTACTAACATAAAATGCAGTGCAACAAGGGACAGGGAGGTGGTGATGGCAAACACTGCGGCACCTATGGAACGCTTCTCAGCGGTCCATATCACTGCCCTGGCCGGGGCTAATGTCACGATCCTATGGAAGACCTGCCGCGGTATTACGTGACCACGTGATGCCTTTGTTCTTACGCGCGTCTGGAAGCCACGCTTTCTGCTAATCAGTCGCCATAAACACTTGGTTCAGGTTTATTCACGAGCATGTTATCTACTCTGCTTATCCCGACTAAATATGAAGATTTTGTACGGCGCGGCGCTTACGACAGCGGCCACCATCTGCTCCGCCTAAACGTGAATTACTTTGGTCTGTAAAGTAGATCGTTGCAAATTCGCTGCCTTACCTCACCGCCTGCATAGCCTGATAGTATAGATGTAATAGACGTTCTCGTCTTGAGTCGATCATTGGGAAGGTCTTGAAAACCCACTGCTTCAATATGCGTCGTTCCTGATCTCCTGTCGAGCATGAGTCCTGCAGGAAACCTGCATTTCCTCTCGTAGCCGTTGGTGGACTAAAAGTTGAAAGCTACCAACTCAGACCTATCATCCTCGCCTGTGCGAGCGAGCGAAAAGCCTGAGGATCCCAGATCAGCACCCAAACAGATGTCCACCCCTGTCAAGCAATTAGGTCACGAGCGAATTGTTCTTATTATTTTTGCCTAGCTGTGTGTGTGTGTGTCTAGGAGCCTGCCCCCTATACTAGGTAGGTTCTAGGTCATGCATCTAGTGCTATATAAATCCCTACTAACATAGAAGAAAGCTATAGAAAATCACTACCCAACTATTAAGGTATAATGACTTTAGTGGTTAATAGTAATATAGAAGGTACATAGGGAAGTATAGTAGCGTAGGTATATAAGGATGTACCTACTATAAAGGGAGGAAAGTCGAAGGTAAAGTAGTTAAGAGAATTAAGGGAATTAAGAAAATCGAGTAAGTAAGAAGTGTAGATATAAGAAGGAAGAATACTTAATAATTATTACTATAGTAAAGGGAAATAGCTATTCTTTATATATTTAAGTAGCTAATCTACTTTTCCTTACTTTTTATATTATATAGCCTATTATATATAAGCTAGGGAGGCTGCTAGGGAGGCTGCTAGGGAGGCTGCTAGGGAGGCTAGGGAGGCCTATACGGCTATAATAGTGGCTTATTCTAAGTCATAGAAAGGTCTGTTTCTTAGAAAGTAAGTTAGGTAGATATAAGTAGGCTTAATACTTAATAAGTCGGTTTATTATAGTATATAGTAAGTACCGTTAGGAAGTTATTCCTAATAGTAAAACTATTACTTAGATTAATTAGTAGAAATCTAGACTACCTAGCTACTAGAATTCTTATTCTTTATATACTTATCTAGCTCTCTACTATTCTCTTAGTGATCTTTACTACTCTATATAGCTTAGTGTGCTTAGTGCTAAGTATATAGATCTAACTAATCTTACTAAGTAGTCACGTGACTTCTACTTATATTGCTCTAAATCACTTATATTATTAGGGTCGGGCCGCTGCTATAGTGTTATAAACAAGAATAAAGGAGGCGGCCTATAGCGGCGGCCCGACCCTAATAACATAAGTGATTTAGAGCAATACGAATAGGAGTCACGTGACTACTTAGTAAGATTAGTTAGATCTATATGCTTAGCACTAAGCACACTAAGCTATATAGAGCAGTAAAGATCACTAAGGGAATAGTAGAGAGATAGATAAGTATATAAGGAATAGGAATTCTAGTAGCTAGGCAGTCTAGATCTCTACTAATTAATCTAAGCAATAGTTTTACTATTAGAAATAACTTCCTAATAGTACTTACTATATACTATAATAAACCGACTTATTAAGTATTAAGCCTGCTTATATTTATCTAACTTACTTCCTAAGAAATAGACCCTTCTATGACTTAGAATAAGCTACTATTATATTTTAATTAGTCCTATTTAGTAAGTTACTTAAAACCTTAAGTAGCACTAACCTTTACGATATCTACTATAAATAGCAACACTACTACCCTAGCCTAAGTTATTACGGCGTAAGCTAAAACTATTAAAGAAATAAAATAATAGATAGAATATCTTATAAAATAGCTAGAGGAACTTAAAACTAATAAGGGAAAGAATAACTATAGCCGACCTAAGTTCCCTAAGCTAGAGAGCTATAATAGAACTAAAGGCGATATTAGGACCTTCTTAACTTAAGCTAAAGCCTACCTTAAGGTTAATAATAGTCTTAACACAGCTAAGAATTAAATTCTTTATATTAGAAACCTTCTAATAGGTAAGGCATTAGAATAGTAGGAGCTAACTCTTAGAGACTATCTCGATAATAGTCCTATAGACTAGAGAACTAAAACCGATAAAGCTTTTAAGGACTATAAGAAGTTTAAACAACTCCTTAAGAATACCTTTAGCGACCTAGACGAATTACGTACTATAACTTATAAACTTAAGTCACTTAAATAAACTAGATCCGCTTAGCACTATGTATAGGAATTCTAGCGGATCGTTACTAAACTTAAATAGGATAATAATAGCTAAATAGAACTATTCTATAATAGACTATATAAAGATATAAAAGATAAAATCTTAAAGTAGGATCGACCTAGAACTATTAAGGCATTTATTATAAACGCTATTAAGATCGACAATTAGAACTATGCTTAACAACTTAAACGTAGCGGAAAATAAAATAGGTTTTATAGATTTAAGCGTAATTAACCTAATATTAGTAAACAATAAGGAGGATCTATAGCGTATAGAACTCACCTAGGACCTATAGAACTCGACGCTACTTATAAAGAAAAGGGAAAGTGTTATAACTATAGAAAAGTAGGGCACTTTATAAATAAATACTAAAGCCCTAAGAAATAATAAAAGCCTATACCTAAAGGACAGAAACTTTAAGCCACTAATAGAGATAAACTACTAACTAGAAACATTAGTATAACTAATAGTAAAGACTACTTCTCTAAGCTAGAAAGAAATTACTTCTTAGAGGAAGAATTAGACATAGTCTATATTAAGAACGAAGATTAGGAACATAGGACTTAACCACTAGAGATCGGACTAATCGACTTATCTAACGCTTATAATTATATTCTACTCCTATAAGGACCTAAGCTACTAGAATATCGTCTAGTTAGTACACTATTAACTAGAAAAGGAGACCTAGAACCTATTAGAGTTACGATTAGGGGAATAGACATTATAGACCCTTACGCTCTAATTATAAGACTATACGAAGTAGAAGCACACCTTAACCTACGACTTTATCTCCTTAGCGCATAATACCTAGCACTTAGCACCTAATATTAAGACTACGCTAGGATCTTATAGGCCTTATGCTTATATAATAATTATAGACGACACCTATAGAAGAAATTAGAATATAGGTAGTTTCTAAAGTTTACACTAGAATAGAGATTTAGCCTATTCCTAGAAATAGATCTATAACACTAAACAATCTAGAAACGTAATAAGGATAAACTTATACTATAGAAGTCTAAAAATAAATATTATATTAAGGATAATAATATATATATTATCTAAGCTATAACCTTACGATATAAAGATAGTAGAAATAGTGTTATAGTAAGCAATCTACTTAGCCTAGATTCGATCGGTATAATAGGCAGGCGACCTAGACGCTGCCTACGCTCCTATGCTCTAAAGGAACTAAGTATTTTTTAAACACTATAAGAGGTAAATTAATAGTTAGGAAAAGGCAGCTATTAGAGCAACTAAGGCCTTTCTTTTAATAGAGATCTAATCGGTCTCTATATATTATAAATATTAGTAGATACGAATATCTTATTATTAATATTATAATAGTAGGAAAAGAAACCTAGGCAGTAATAGATAGTAGAGCATAAGGAAACTATATCTTACTAAATCTTATTAATAGATTTAAATTACACTAGAAGAATAAAGATAAGCCCTACTAACTTATAACTATAGAAGGAGGCATAGTAAAGTATAGCTAAGGATAAGTAGAAATAGAGGTTGCGTAGCTTCCTATCTATATATAAAGCATAAAACACTATATTATATTAGACATTATAGTGATCTTAAGACATAATATAATATTAGGGATACCTTAGTTATAGGCGAGTAATCCTAGAGTTAACTAGAGAATAGGCCAACTTTAGTAGGATACACTAAGATACGATTATAATAATAAGAGCGGCCTAAAGAAGAAGGCACCTTAATTAAATTATAATAGGCCTCTAGGAATATATATAATCGCTAGAGAGCCTAAAGCTAATATAATAAAGATTCCTAAGGAATACTTAAAATATAGTAAGCTATTTAGTAGAGAGCTAGAAATAGGACTACTAGAGCATATACGCTAGGACTATAAGATTAAACTCTAGCCTAGTAAGGAACCTAAGTTCTATAAGATATATCCTTAGAACCCTAAGTAGGAGAAAGCACTTAAGGAGTATCTAAAGGAGAACCTATAAAAGGGATATATTAGACTATCTAAATTACTAGTAGGATACCTAATCCTATAGGTTTAAAAGAAAAATAGAGAACTACGACTATACATCGACTATTAACAACTAAATAAGATTATAATTAAAAATCGATACCTATTACTACTAATAGTAGAAATTAGGGATAAACTAGGAAAAGCTAGTTAGTTTACTACCCTTAACCTTAAAAGGGCTTATAACCTTATTTATATTATAAAGGGTTATAAGTAGAAAACCGCTATCTAAACTATAAAAGGACATTACAAATATCTAGTAATGCCCTTTAGACTTATAAATGCACTAGCTATGTTTTAAACTATAATCGATAATGTCTTATAAAGACAACTAGATAAATTTATTATTATCTACCTTAATAATATCCTTATCTACTCTAACACACTTAAGGAACATAAGAAATATATACATAAGGTACTATAAGTACTATAGGACAATAAGCTACTAGTTAAATTAAAGAAGTATAGATTCTATTAGTAGAAAGTTAAATTTTTAGGATTTAAGATCTAACCTAGAAAAATAAGCATAAGCTAATTAAAGATATAGGCAATTAAAGAATAGCTAACACTAAAAACACTTAAAGAAGTTAGAGGATTTCTAGGATTTATGAATTTTTACCGACGCTTTATACGCGACTATAGTAAAATTATAATACCGCTTATAAACCTTATAAAGAAAGATTAAGACTTCTCCTAGACTAGTATAGAAGAATAAGCATTCTAGGAACTTAAGAATAAAATTTTAGAAGAACCTATCTTACTTATAGTAGACCTAGATAAACTATTTAAAGTTAAAATAGATGCCTTAGACTTTGCTCTAGGCAGACAACTAGGACAATAAGATAAAGAAGGACGACTTTATCTAGTCGCTTTCCTCTCTAAGAAACTTTATAGACTAGAATTAAATTATAGTATTTATAATAAAGAACTTATAGTAATTATTAAAGCATTTAAGGAATAGAAACACTACCTTAAAGGAGTAAACTATAAGGTTAAGGTATTTATAGACTATAAGAACCTAACCTTATTTATAACTATAAAGGATTTAAATAAACGTTAAATTAGATAGTATAAAACCCTTATAGACTATAATTTTAAAATTATATATAGAAAAGGATCTAAAAATAGAAGAGTAGACGCGCTTAGCTAAAGAGAGGACTTAAAATTAGAAGAACTAGTAGATAACGCACTACTATTACGCACTAATAAGGATAGGAACCTTATATTAGGCACCTAAGAAATTAATATAACCTAGTAAGCTACGCTAGATAATATATAGATATAATAAATTATATTAAGCGTTAAAAACAATAAATACCTAAATAATTAGGAAACGAACCTATATATTATAAAGAAAGGCGAAGCCTTCTTATATAATAAACGATAGTATATTTCTAATATACTTTAGAAACGACTTATTAAAGAAATGTATAAACACCTATTATATAGACACTAGGGTGTAGGGAAGACAATTAATAGGCTATAAAGATTATATAACTTCCTAGAAAGCAGGAAAATTATATAAATAATAATTAAGGAATATAATATATATAATAAAGTAAAATTAGGACGATATACACTATATAGTAAATTATAACTAATACTACTACTTAAAAAAGTATAGTAAATAGTAACTATAGACTTTATTATTAAACTACTAAAGTCTAAAGAACTAATAATAGGAGTTAGCTATAATAGTATCCTAGTTATTATTAATAAACTTATAAAATATACTTATTATATCCTTTATATAGAATCTAGTAATACTAAGGACTTAGTATATATAGTTTTTAAGATAGTTATTGCTTAGTATAGCTTACTAATAAAACTAATATTAGATTATAATAAGTTATTTATATTAAACTTCTAGAAGAGCCTTATAGAAATTCTAAAGATTAAGTAGAATCTATCTATAGCATTTTATCTATAAATAGATAGATAAATAGAAATCTTAAACTAGATACTTAAATAATACCTATAAAGCTATGTTAACTATTAGTAAAACGATTAGGTAGAATAGCTACCTCTAGTATAATAGGCTTATAATAGCTCTAAAAACAAAAACATAAAAATGTTATTATTTAGGGTAAACTATAGATTTAACCCTATAATTAAAATACACGCGGTATAAAATATATATACACTAGTAGCTATAGCGTATATAGTAACTATTATAGATATATAAAAACACTTATAGAAAGAATAGATTTTCCTATAGAATTAAATAAAGTATTATATAGATAAAAAGAGATTATTAGCGCTAATCCTAGAGAAGGGGCATAAAGTATACCTTATCTATAAAAACATTAAAATAAAACGACCTAGCGATAAACTCGACTAAAAGAAAATAGGACTATTTATTATTAAATAAAAATTATTAAATACTAACTATAAACTATTATTACTAGAAGGGATAAAGATATATCCTATATTTTATATTTTATTACTAGAAAAAGCACTAGATAGTACTATAATCGCTATAAAAATTATAGTAGATAATATAAACGAATATAAAGTAGAAAGAATCCTTAAAGCATAAGGAAATATTAGAAAACGATAATATCTTATTAAATAGAAAAACTACCCTAACTCTAAAAACACCTAGGAACCTATTAAAAACCTAATAAACTACCTAGGACTGCTTAAGTAGTTTTAACGCTAAATAAAGACTTATCTTATAATAAATTAAAATCTAAAGCGACTATCGACCCTAAAGACTTATCTAAACTATCTAACGTAAGAGCTTCCTAGCAAAGTATATAAGACTAAGCCTCTATATACTTATCTAACTTTTTAGAAATATCGATCTCCTTTTATTAAGCTTATATAAGAGCAGAATACGTAGTAGTAGTAGCTGCGGCTAAACGACCTACTTCCTATCGTTTACGTTAAGCGTCCTTATAAAGTTTTAATTTTTAGGATTTAATGCGATCGAACTCTACGGCCGAAAAGTTTCTATCACACACTTTCTTATTCTAGCGGATATAGGCGGAACATTTAGCATAACCCTTAAGTATAAAGTAGAGGAGACCCCTCTTACGATAAGGTGTATAGCCCTCTATATTAAATAGCTAGTAACTAATAGTTTTAATATAGACGGTAAGATCCTTATAATATTAAGTAGAAGAATAGTATAACTTTCTAATACGTGCGTTAGATATAGTAAGGCATAATAAAAAGAATAATAAAGGAGGAAAGTTACCTACCTATAAATAGAGGCCTACTTAATAGGTCTTAAGATAAGACTATAGAAGAAGGGGTATAATATTATAAACGAGAATAAAGAAGGCGGCCTATAGTAGCGGCCTAACCCTAATAATATAAGTGATTTAGAGCAATACGAATAGGAGTTATATAACTACTTAGTAAGATTAGTTAGATCTATATGCTTAGCACTAAGCACACTAAGCTATATAGAGTAGTAAAGATTACTAAGGGAATAGTAGAGAGATAGATAAGTATATAAGGAATAGGAATTCTAGTAGCTAGGCAGTCTAGATCTCTACTAATTAATCTAAGTAATAGTTTTACTATTAGGAATAACTTCCTAATAGTACTTACTATATACTATAATAAACCGACTTATTAAGTATTAAGCCTGCTTATATTTACCTAACTTACTTCCTAAGAAATAGACCCTTCTATAACTTAAAATAAGCTACTATTATATATAGGCCGCCTCCTTTATTCTTGTTTATAATAACGGCTTCCTTATATACACTACCTTAACACTCTATAATAACTTAGGAACCACTAGTCTAAATTAGGTAATTTATACACTATTAGATAGCTTAGAATTAGAGCATTCTAATAATACTAAAATTAGGTTATATACTTAAAAATTAAGTTATTAAGGCTTAGTTATAGACTAAAACCATTTTTATATTATAATATAATTGCTTCCTTTATAGTAAAAATAGGTAGGCACTATAATGCTTAAGATTTTAAAGCTAGAGGAGCTTAGAGTAGCAAAAGTTATAGACGCCTAAGCTATAAAGCCTCTTATAAGGCCTCTTAAGCTTAAATAGGTCTATGCATAGAAATTCGACTCGCGCTATAACAACTAACTCGTGTGTTAGGCGTATTGGTGACAAAAAAAATTGCTAGGTGCACTAAAGATTGTGTAGGACTAGCGCCGCGAGAAAATCATTCAGGGTCAGAAGCAGCCGTCAGACCCTGGGGAGCGTGTCAAGCAGATAAGGGGGTATAAGCCAGCTACAAGTAGCCGGCTACGACTTTTGTTCAACATTTTACCTTCTCAAATTCCTTCTCTAAAGCCGCACTTGCAAAATTTCTGATCCAAGCATGTCATTCATCTCAAAAGCGCTGTCTCGGCTGATTCGCAGCACGTCATTAAAGCCCCGAGTGTTCGCCAACCCAAACTTCACGAGGATCCCGCCCGACGAAAAGATCGAGGAGGAGACGCTACCGGACTATCTCGCAGCGCGCTACTACCCGGTCAGGATCGGCGAGGTGTTTGCTGGCCGCTACCAGGTGGTCGGCAAGCTTGGCTTTGGTGCCACCTCCACGGTCTGGCTGGCACACGATCTAAGGTAAATTTTCTTACATGAGGTGGACTGATCCTTTTGCCCTGTAAAGGTTGTTGTCGTCTAAAGCCGTGATTATTCTAGCAAAGACCAGCATGTGGCGCTCAAGGTCTTTATACGCTCTCAGGCGCTCGGCCGTCTCACTGAACATGAACTATCTGTATACAAACGCATAAACGAAGGCTCGTCTTCTCATGTGGGCAAGAGCGCCATAAGAACCTTGTTGGACTCTTTTCAAGTGGACGGGCCGGACGGGCAGCATTTGGTACTTGCTCATCCGCCGCTAGGCAACAGCCTCGCAGCAGGTGTCCGAAGTAGCAGCCCAAAAAGGCTTCCTCCGTCGGGCCTGCGCTATGTTCTCAGAGATGTATTCCTTGCTCTCAAATACCTGCATGAGGAGTGTGGAATCATCCATACCGGTGAGCTAACCTAAGTCACTGAAGTGCGATGATCTATGAAAAGAAGGCTGAAATGTTCAAAACAGATATCAAGGCTGATAACATCATGTTCCATATCGCGGATCCGTCCGTCTTGGCCGACTTTGCGGAGCAAGAACTGCGGGATCCTTGCCCTCGAAAAGTGCTGGAAGAGCGGATCATTTACACTTCTCGGAGATTCAAGTCCACTGACGAGATGGGCCCTCCAGTTCTGTGCGATTTTGGTGCTGCAGTGTTTGCAGACGGTGACAACACTGGCTGTGTACAGCCAGATGTCTATCGGGCTCCCGAGGTCGTTCTAAAATGTCAATGGGGTCATAAGATCGATATCTGGAATGTCGGGTGTATGGTAAGTCATTTTCCGTCTGCGCTTAGGATCGATTCTTTTTGACTTTAACGAACTTAACAACGCAGGCCTGGAATCTGTTTGAGGGCAAGTTTTTATTCCATGCAATCGATCCGGAACATCTCGAGTACCGAAGTAGGGCTCATCTCGCCGAAATTATAGGACTGCTAGGTCCTCCGCCTCAGGATCTCCTCTCACGGAGCCAGCTCGCCAGTAAATTCTTTTCAGATCAAGGCAAGCAACTCCCATAGGCTGTTGCTTCTGTTATAATGATTAGGTCATGTCTGACAAGTTGACACCGGCTAGGCACATATATCGGAGAAATCCAACTACCGTCCCCAACGCCGCTGGAGGAGCTCGAAACACTTCTCGTTGGGGAGGACAAGAGGCGCTTCCTGGAGTTTATGCGCAAGATGCTTCAGTGGGCTCCAGATAAGCGGAGTACTGCGAAGGAGCTATGGCACGACGAATGGCTACAAGAGCCGTTGAGAAAGCCGTAGTCTCGTTGTTGGTTGCTTCTCATTGCTGAAAAGGAGCCTACGTTTCCAAATGTTGAAATACCCAAAACCAATCGTGCGCTTCTATTTCAAAACTTATGCTTTTATGTATTCTATCGTAATCACATCCTGTTCATACACTACTTTTTTTTTTTTTTTTTTTTCACGAGAACTAGCCCTCACAGCTACATGCTCTCGCTGCTGGCACGCTCAATCGCCGCCTTTGCAAGCCGATGCAGCTCCGCGACAAACAGGTCGACCTGGCTGAGGTACTCCTGCGCAAACGACACGGTGGTGTGCATCGGCATGTTGCGCATGATGGCGGCCGAGGTGCTGATGAGCTCCAGGTCCGCGAGCACGCTCGGGCTGCGCGGCTGCCGCAGGATGCTGAAGAAGAGGGTGATGAGCGCGGCCATGGGGTAGAAGACAAAGGACCAGAAGGCCTCGCTGACGATGCGGTTCGCTGCCGCCGTCAGGTAGACCAGCGTCGAGCGGCTGGCCTCGACGGAGAGGTCGATGCTGGACTGGATCCCCTGGAGCATGCCGTCGCCGCCGCAGCCGGGCGAGTTGGCGGCGGCGCTCAGCCCGCTGGCGCCGTGGATGACGTTGAGCACCAGGTGGTACTCGAGGTGCAGGTCGACGTGCAGCATGGCCATGGAGTGGGTGAGGTCGCTCGGGAGGCGGACGTCAGGCCGCACGGAGAGCGCGGGCGCGTAGGCGCGGGGGATGGCGGCGCGCCAGCTCTCGAGCTCGGCGTCGAGCTCACGGATGGTGCGCAGCAGGGCCGCATCGCTCTTCTCCCACGCGCGCCCGCCGTAGAGGCTGCGGATCACCTTGGAGCGGATGAGGGTGAGGCGCATGTCCCCCGGGAAGAAGGGGTCCTGGGCGCTGTCGGCCGGGTCGCGGGCGCGGTCGCGCCAGCGGATCTCGTCGTAGCCCTCGGGCAGGGTGAGGTCGCAGAAGTCGTCGTCGATGGCGGGCGGCCGGCCGGTGCGCATCGACAGCTCCTTGTCGAAGTAGTAGCAGACCCAGAACATAAGGCGGGCGAGGCGCTCCTCGCGCTCCTCCGGGCTGAGCAGCCGCCGGCGATCCCGGGCCGCGGGGAAGGTCCGCTGGTGGCCGTGCAGGGCGAACACGATGCGGCATGCCATGGCGTGGTACATGGCCGCCGACTGCATGCGCCCGGTGACCATTTCGTTCATGAACTGTTCGTGGCCGCCCGCTTTGTCAGTATTCTTTTTTTTTTCCACTGCCGGAAGGACGGTAGAAGGAAGAGAGGGGGGGGGGGCAAGGTTTCTTACTATTTGGATGCTTGCCTGCAGCACCGACAAGCTCGTTACTTCGACGCAGGCGCCGATGAGAACCTTGGCGGCCTTGGAGTAGGCGCCGATGTCGACGTATCTCGTCTCTGGCAGCAGGGGAAAGTTGACGGCGATGGCGGTCAGGAATGACAGGACGCAGGCCTTTGCGCTGACGTGGTGCAGCGTCGGGGCGAAGCCGGTGGCGTAAGCCAGGGCGGCCGTCTCCTCGAAGAGGACCGGGTCGACGAGGGGGAAGATGAGGCTGAACTCGGACTGGTTGAAGGCGGCGAACATGACGTCAAAGGCCTGCCGCGGGGGCAGCGGCGTCTGGTAGGCGGAGAGGGGCGACTCGGACTCGAGCTGGCTGTCCTGGAAGCACCGGACGTCGAAGCGCGGCGCCAGGCCGGTCCGCAGCCGTATCCACTCCACGCAGGCCTCGGAGAAGTGCGGTATGCCCGTCATGAGGCAGACGAAGCCCAGGCTCTGGCCGGGATAGACGTCCTGGATCTGGGGCACGGGCCTGCTGCTGGGGGCGGCGTCTCCGCAGTCGCCGCGGGTGAGCGTGCGGGGCTGGCACACGAGGCACCGGTTGGGTATCAGCTTCCGGATGCGGTCCACGCGGCGGCTGATGGCGCCGGGCGAGTAGGGCGTCGACGGGTTCGAGGTACTGGCTGGTGACTGCTGCAGGAGCGGCTCGAGGGGGGCGGCGCCGATTCCGCGGCTGTCGCCGAAGGGGGTGTCGGGTCGGCTTCTGGATGGTATAGACTGCGGAGTTGAGGCTGAGCCTCCCTCGGAGACTTCTGCTGCTGCCGTTTGGGGTGTGCTGTCATTACTCTTTGAGTTGCTTCGGGGTTTTTGCTCATCAGTACAGGTCTTGTGCCTCTTTTGTTCTTATTTTGAGCTTTGCGCTGCATCACATGAAGCATCAAAGGGAGACTGCAAGGGCCATCTGTCATACCGGGAACGAGGCTTCCGGGGCGTGAAGGTGCAGGTGAGGTTATGGTGGGCGCACCAGTCGCACGTTGTGCCAGTTTCGGCGGCATCGCAACGGATCTGTTATAGTACGGGCAGGATGGTTTGCACAAATCAGCCTCTTGACAGTCTTGTTTCACAACTAGCATGTGCTGTGCCTCGTCCAGCGGCAACAGGGCCGGATAGCGTCAACGCGGTGTGTACTGTATATACAAGCCAAGGGGTGGAAGGGGGGAGGGTCCCATGTAAGGAGGAGGATCATGGATATCAAGGTGGGTGGATATAAAACCACGAGCCTGCCCTCTCCTGGCGGGCTTGTCGGGATCCCCAGTGTGACACACCATGTCACTTGAAGCCCGATCCTGTCGGATGTGTGTACGTACCTTTCGTCTGTAACAGACATCACAGGAACGTCTCTTGTTATTGACCATGCTTCCAGAGCCGGGAGGTCCGCAGCTGGAGCCCGGTCGGATAAGAGACTATACGGTCGCTTCGGTCTTTGGCGTTGATGTCTCAGAACATCTAGGATTAACGAGAAGAGGGTCAATAGTGTCGCTGAGTAATGAATCTCGTACAAGAAATTCGCAAAAAAATAAATAAATAAATAACAAAGAAAAAAAAAAGACAAGACGAGGCTCTCGTTCTGTGTCTGCCTGCTCCACTGTTCTGGCCTCCGTGAGGCTGGATTGGTCGTGAGGCTGCTCGTCGAAAGCGATTGTTCTATATTTGCTCTCCGTTGCGATGATCAGATAGCCTATAGGCTCTCGGATTGAAACGGTTGCGGAGTTGGGACTGTTTCAGCCGCGCGTTGACAGAGTCGTTGGCCCAAGGCGAGAGAACAGGCAATCAATCGATGGTGTAAAGGCCGACGGTGCCGTGTCTCAAGGAACTAGACGGCGTAGAGCGATTGATATAATACCGATGACTAATAGTGACGAATGGGGCTCCCCTGGCAAGTACTCTGGGGCGTGTTCATAAGAGGATTACATGGCACCGAGCGAATCTTCTTTCGGAGATGCTGGTGTCTCTGAGACTTGAAATCCGCGAGTCACTACCCGGTTGCCGTCGGAAGGCTCCCAATGCTACCACTTCGTCGACTTTGCCAAGCAACGATGGTGTCGCTTGTTAGCCATATTCATGAATAGTTTGAGTGATTCAACATAGGAACCAAGGTGATGAGACTTTGCACTTGCAAACTCATTCACCTCTTAGATCCTCTGAGATCAACATCAGTTGGGATCCAATGCTGACGTGAGTCAATGTAACCAACATGTCTCGGATATGCAGCTACCAGCACGTACTCCAGAGCCTACATTGTGTGCGCCTTTCAAGGTTTAACACTGGCGAGTCGTCTTGGCCCCTGCCCGATTGACCCCATTACGAGGTTTGAATGCCTCTGCGTGTCTAGCCGTTGAATTTTCCCTTGGTCCCAGATCAAGACCGGAAAAATACAAACTCAAAATTTAGGCTTTTGCCTCTGTTTCACCGACTTGCTGGACTATTCGCCTAGAATCAGTCTCGCACTAAACTTTTCTCATCGCGGGCGCATCGAAACGCGCGGACGATTTATTTTCTTTTTTTTTTCCCCTCTTAGATTTTTCATCTCGTTCTTGTTATCCATCCGGTACATAGGCTTTTTTTTTGTATGACGACATTGACGGTTTCCAAGCGAGCCCGACCTCGCGACAACGCCCAGCAAGTCCGAGCCGCAACGGTGAGCTGAGCCTCATTGAGCGGATCTGGGACCCCTTTCTTCGGCTACAGCGGAATCTTGGTCGTGCGAAAAGAAAGAAGAGAAAAAAAAAACGTGCTGTGGCTCCGGGAGTCTGGGAAAAGGCGCGGAGTTAATGGCCAACAGCCCCCACGTTTTCGGCCATGGCAACCAGTCTTCCAAAGGGCAAAGGAAATGGACGATGCCGCCGTGACGATTACATGTTTTCCGCGCGAGGTGCAAATTTGTAAGCTATATTCCGCCATTTCAAGGTGACCAAGGACGCGGGTTTTCACGCGAATCTCGGTGACCCGGGGATGTTGAGGTTTTATTTCGTGGCTTTTTCCGGTAGGTTGCGAGAGATAAGTAGGCGGAGAAACAAAAACCAATGAAAAGTAAAAATAAGATGAAAATAAAATAAGAATAAAAATCAAAATTGACGAAACAATTCCTATTCATGATGCCTCGTTGATTGCGAACCAACTGACAGCTCGTAGATGACATCTTCACCAGATCACTTCCAGGTCTTCCAGATCTTACAGCAAGAACCAGGTCGCATCGCGAAAGCGGTAGGGCCACGAAAGAACAAATAACCTTTTTTTTTTGCGGCCCAAGAAAACAGGGATAGGCGGTTCGAACTCATTGACGCAAGCGTCGCGCGACAATGAGGCTGACAATGGTCGAGCGCGGATCGCGTCGCATTACCTGTTTCGCACTGGCACGTTTTGAATCTTATCTCTGTTGTCGAGACAGACCCCGATCTCCCAGTCTTTGTCCTTGCGGCTCGGGCTCTGAGGTCCGAGAGTGAGGAACGCAAAGGGCTGCTTGCTAATCGCGTGTCGGCGACCGATAGATGCCGTCTTCCCGTCTCGGCGGGCGTACACACACACACACATAGAGCTGATCTGCCGCCGCCATGCGTTCTTTCTTTGTCTCCGCCGAAATCTTGTGCTCTCCTTTGTTTACTCTGACTCGGAGGATAGTGACTAAGCGGAAGGGGAAGCCTTTCTTTTGTGCCCGCATTGGGAAATTGGCCGGCCGGGTTGCTTTGTTAGGGGGGGGGGGGGGGGGG
>JAFEME010000222.1:0-44674 GCA_018831755.1 Niveomyces coronatus | reverse complement strand
CATTTGACATGGTAGAGCGGCACGAAGGCTAGATTGCCTTGCGTGTTTCACCATCATGGGCGGGTGCGGCACCAACCTGCCGTTGCCCGTGGCCCCAAACCATACCACATTGACCACTTATTGATGGCCCTTCCGGCACCGAAGACTGTCTTCTTGGCCTCAAGCTTGGCCACAAGCTGGAATTAAAGTGCCCCAACGCGAACTTTCACAATAAATGCTGTACTTATCACTCGATTAGCGTCGTGTTTCTGGCTCGTCGCCTGCAACAGCAGTTGCACTAGAACCCGTATAATCACTGTTAAACGCTCGATAGCTTAGACAAGCATGGCTCAACGGGGATATTGTTCAAGCCGGAGATAGTGCCGTACGGCTATACGTTTGTTGGCAAAGGCACCGTCAAGACGCACCTCCACCTCCTAAAGCACAGGAGCGAGATCTATGACTCCGTATCCGCGCTTTAGGGTCGTGTAGTGCCTGTTTAGCTTAGAATAGTCTCATTCGACCGTGGCTACGTCTTGACTAGGGGCATGTTGCTAATGGCCTAGGGCGGATTCCTGGTGACAGAGGCGCCGCCAAATATAGATCTAGAAGGAGAGGTACGACGTTCGTTCTAGGATCTTTATTTTAGTGGAGTGGACCATGGAGACGAGCCCTGAAACGCCGAGCGACGATGTATTATGATCATTGACTTCGATCGCGCTAGGCGCCTTCGACCGCCCAAGCACAAGCTAGTGTATGATCTTTCCATTATAGGAAAGAAGCAAAAGCGTGATCTAAGTCTTGAATAAAAATAGCATAGTATATAGCGGGTTCTCTTTATAACGATATTTAGTAGCTTCTCGTTCTAAGGCAAGCTATTGTCCGACGCACTCCTACGAACCATAACTATAGCAAGACTATGCTTTAATTAAGCATAATGTTAGAACTACCGCGAGCTTAATAAAAGAGCTTAGGATAAGTCTCTATGACCTATTTCTAGATAGCCACCTAGTTTAGCTATAATATTATAACATTATCTTTATAATCTCTAATAGTTTACTATACTAAATAGATACTCTCTTTTTAAGTAAGCTAGAACAGATTTAAATAAAGCGGAATTTAAAATGTATTTATTAATCTATACTAGCGAGCTATTTAGTTAATATTTCTAGTATAAGAAAACTTTATATAGGAAACACTACGCTATTACCTAAAGCTATATAATATACTCTAACGGCTTTATAAGCAATATATTCTAAGACATATTCTCTAATAGAGAAATCCTTTCCGCTTAGTATATATTTAGAGAAATTCTAGTACCTAAGAGGGTAGTACGTACATTTTATTCTTAGCCTAATTAGAATATATAAATAGTAGAAATAGCGATCCTCTAAAAAGAATTAACTAACGTTTAGCCTATTATATGCAAAGTTAAACATTATTTTAGGAATGTCGTCCCCTAATAGCCCTAACATATATATCCTAGAGAACGGCTAAGAGGTTAGGGCCTAGCTTTCTTAAGAACCGATTAATATATGTACGATTAGTAAGAATTTATTTCGCGGCTATTATAACTCTTTCTAACTGCTAATAAGCTAGTCGACGCTACTAGTAAAGCGTAGCTTTATCCTTAATTATAGCATCTAACATTTAGAGCGCCGTTTTAATATTAGATAAGGTTATAGGCCTTAATAGTGTTATGTCTAGCACTAGTGTCGACTAGAAACTAAGAACTTCCTTAAAACGAATTTTAAAGTTAGGCTATATATTTTAACATATTAGAGGCTATAGTAGAGACATTTACTCTATAGTTAACCTAACCGCTATAGTTATATTCTTAGAATTGTTAGCTAGGGTAATTACTTAGGCTTCTATATTAAAATACTATTAATTTAAAACTATAGATTTATAACTATATAGGAAATATATAATAAGCGCTATTTATAGTTATAGCTAGAGGATAATAGTTTTAAATAAAAGTCGATGTGCTCTTATTATATATTATAATAGGCGTTATTTCTAACGCCCTACTAGTTAGAAGAAATAGTCTATAAGGAACTTTAGAGGAGGGATAAGAATTTACTACCTTTTATTTCTAACTAGACTATAGTTATTTTAGACATAATATCATCCTACTAGTTGTTTATTTAGCTAAAAGTAGAGGCTTATCTAGCGTTAGTTTAGATAAGTACGTAGTCTCTTTTAATAATAGAGTTAAGAGAACTAAGGGCCCTAAACAGTGCCTAACAAATAGTAGTAATTACTACTTCTAATCTTACGACTATACTAAATTTTTTTAATAATTATAGCGCTAACCCTAACGCTAAACTATATTATAGACTCTCTCTCTCTAATAATAGATAAGAACGCCGAGCCTAGAGTAAATCTTAACTTTCTCTAAAATA
The DNA here is from genome assembly GCA_018831755.1 of Niveomyces coronatus. Taxonomy (NCBI): domain Eukaryota; kingdom Fungi; phylum Ascomycota; class Sordariomycetes; order Hypocreales; family Cordycipitaceae; genus Niveomyces; species Niveomyces coronatus. The sequence continues at coordinate 42,290 of JAFEME010000222.1, read as the reverse complement.
TATACAATGTGTTTATTTACGATAATAAAGCATCGTAAGTAGTACATAGCTTTTTTAGCGAATCGAACCTTAAGGACCTCTATAACCTTACTAATTACGTCTATACTAATAGTACCCTTACTAAGAACTACCTACGACCTCTAAGCACTTAAACTATTAATTCTAGTGATATTAGCGATAATATAACCCTTATCTACACCCTATTAAAGGCTAGACATAAGTAAGGCCTCTTACGCAATAAGGACACTAAGGACGTAAGTAATCTAATTTATAATACTATTAGCGAGCTAAAGGCGTAAATAGGCGGCCTTACCGCTTAGATAAATAAAATATTACGGCATCTAGAGCGAGTCTTGCTTAATAGCACGTCCCTAACGCTAATATTGCTAATAGTACGCGATAAAGTAATAAACCTAGCGATATAACTAATACCTTTTAATCTCTAATTAATTAGTTATTACTAGCCTAACGCCCTAGCTAGTAAAACTAGTAAGGACGATATTAGTATAGGCGAAAAATACCTAGTTATCTGCACACTATCTATATAGCGAAGCTAAGTCTAGATAGTTATTACCTATAGTCCTGCTTATATTAGCTAAATCTAACGTTACCTATAGTAATTATTATAAGGCAATGCCTAGCTCTAGTAGAATTCCTAAGTAGATCTAATAGAGCGAACTTATCTTCTCTAGAATAAAATAGTATTTTTCGCTACTCTATAGGATAAGTTTAGCATCCGCTACATAGACGCCTAAGCGTAGATAGCAAATAACACGTATGTACTTAACGTGCTAGGAAAAAAACGATCCCTAGACGTTATTTTTGTAGAATTTAAGGAATATATAGAAGCGCTAGGCGATTAGTCATTACTTATAATTATCTAACGATTCTAGTAGAAATTGCTGCCTATCCTACGCATAACCTATAAGCGGCCTAATAGAAACGTAGCTATCCTAGGCATTTTAAGCGAAATCGACCTCTAATAGAATATACTTTATAAATAGCATAATAGACAGACCTAACTATATAGACGTCGATTATCACTATCCTAAGGATATTATATAAGCAGCGTAAGCAATAGCGATAGCAACATTAATTAGACTAATACGTACCTAGATAGACGCTGATTCTAGAAGTACCGCCCTTAGAGGCAGTACTAGCCTACGAATAGTAGTATGTATAATAGATATTAAGTTAATTAATCTTAATAAGACGGCTAGAACTATTAGCGTAACCGCCGCTTCTATTAAAATAAACATATAGAAGGATAGGACCACTGATTAAGCCTAGCTCTATAGCTAGACCGATCTAATTATAGCGAGCCGTTCCTTAAGCTATATAAAAAACGTCGGAATTAGTGATTTAACTAAGCTAATAGACAGCGAAGCTTCCTAAAGCGATGGCTAAAGCGAACACGCTTATAGGAGAAAATCTATATAATATAGTCTAATAAAGACAACGTCTCTACTAAAATTAAGAGCCTTAAATAATATAGATACGCCCTAATTAAAGATATAGAATCTAATAGCGATGATAGGTATACTAACTATTTTAACGATTAGACCGCTAGCAATAATTATATAGATACGGCTTTTCTTCTCGCTATAGCGTTAAAACTAGCAGTAGAATCGGCTAAGGTAGTTAAAGCCATCCTAAGACCTAACATAGAAGCCCTCTAGGAACGCTATCACCTAACCTATATGCGCCTCCTAATTAAATTTACTATTAATAGGAAGGCATTTAATATTTACTTAGATAGTAGCGCTTCTACCTTTCTTATCGATAAAATATAGCTCTAGGTAAATAGTTTAAACGTTCGTTTTAAACCGCGGCTAGTAAAACTAGTCTAAGGAGTAAAGTCATTCTTTAAGGTTATAGAGCGCGCTATATTTAACTTCTACGCTAAAGGAAGACTACCTATAAAGGACATTATTATATATTTTATAGTTAGCGCCGATGTAATTAACAGCCTCAGCCTAAAGCTCCTTCTAGGTAACTTATTCCTATATAAATATAGAGTATAAATAGACTACGTTAAGGAAAGAGTTACTATATATAGCGCTTAAAACGCTAAGTTACGTGCCTATATATTCTAACTAATCTAGTAAGATTAGGCACGTATAGTAAAGTTAAGGGTTAACTATATAATTTATCCTAGGCAGTAGCGGCTACTTATGATAATATAGTTAGATAGAACCACTATAACGTCACTAGAGGCGAGCACGTTAGTGCACTTTCTCTCTAAAGTCGATAGTATACTAGACGCTACTATTAATAGTTGCACCCTAGAAATGCTTATAGTCTATAACTAGTTAAAGAAACCACTATATATTTAGAAAAACTAGCGCCTTAGTCAACTCTAGCTATATATAGGCATAGAACACGCATACTAAATCACCTCTTTCCTAGATAAACCGATAATATAGGCATAATCCTACGCGCTAAGAGAAGACACGCCCCTATCGATAGATGTGCCTAATATAGACATAGGAATGCCTAATTATAGCATTTCCTAACTAGAGATAGTCCTAGTTATTACTAACTGCTTTAGCGTTAAGATATTAAACGCTAAGCCTAATCTTACTAAAACGTTAAAGCTAGTAACTAAGTAATATAATATTTATCGCGACTAGGGCCTTATCCTAATAGACGATAGTAAGAAAATACGCATCGATCTAGTCGAAGGGTGGTAAACTTATAAATAGGCAATTTACCTATACCCTCTTAGACTTAAAGATCGCGCTGCACTTAATAAACATTACGACTGCCTCTACGAAACTAGTAAGCTTAATCTAATGCTTAACCTAGCGTCTATTATATGTCCGGCATTTATAGTCTAGTAGACAGCTAATAGCGTTAAAAAAAGCCATATAGTAGTAGACCTACGCCTACTTAACGCGATAATGATCCCTAATATATATCTCCTACTAGACTAGGGTAATATAATTTCTAGCGTTCGCGGTAATAAGTATTACTTAATATTTAATAGTAAAAGCTTTTATTTCTAATTTAGTATCTACCCTCCCTATTAAAACCATATAGTCGTTATTTCTAAATAAGGCCTTAAAGTTTCTAACGTTATACTTATAGGATTCTAGAACGCACTACTATATATATAACGCTATATAGATAACCTATTCTAGGACTGCCCTTTCGTCTATATGTTTATTAATAATATCCTTATCTTATCTACTATATAGGAGGAATATATTAAGCACTTACGTATATTCCTTACCTAGGCGTAAGAAAAACAGCTGCACATCTCCTTAAAGAAATCGTTTATTAGCTTCCTATTAGTATAATTACTTAGCTTTATTATAAACAGCGATAGGATCTAAAACACTAACAAACGCCTTATTATATTCGCTAAAATAGTAATACTAACGAACCTATTAGAGCTAGAAACTTTTATTAGCATAGTAGGATTTATTTACTTAGGCATACTATAGTATATAGCGTTACTTAAACCGCTCTAAGCGCAAAAAACGGCGCTTTTTAAGCAGCTTCGCGACGTAGGCGCTAAGATCACCGGCCTATTAAAACCTATCTAAAAACAAAAACGTAAAAAGTTATGTTTAAACTAACGGAATTAGAAGTAGTAGCGTTTAAAAAACTCTAATCTTTCCTATTAATATAATTTTTCCTCTAGCACTATAATCCTAATCGTCCTCTATTTATTAAAATAGACGCTTATAAGTAAGGTTTTAGCCTCTTTATATTCTAACTTTATGTTAAATAGGATAGTTAGAGTATCCTAGGCTAATTAATCCTATTATATTAAATACGACTAATCCTCTTCCTCTTACGACTAACCTTAAGCGTTAAATAAGCGTATGTATTAATAGAAGTAGAGGTTATAGCGTTAGGATAGGTAGTGTAGAAACTATAATAGATAATTTAATTAAATAGGCAACTAATAAATATTATTACTAACTATAGCACTATAAAGAGCATTATCACCTATATATCTCTTACTATAATAGACTTAAATAAAGTAAATCTAAAATTAGCGAGCATAGCTAACTACCTATTATAGTTTTAATTACGCATTTTTTATATACTAGGCGTTCTTAACGTTATGCTAGACACACTTTTATGCCTACCCTAATATTAGCCGCTCTATAGAACTATAAACGCAAGCTAATATAATAAACTTAGCAAGTTAATAGTAGCATTTAGCACTACTACTATCGACACTGCCTTATATCTAGCGTTTAAATAGTAGATAATTAAAGGCTATAGGAAAGACATTTATCTATAAAAAATATCTAAATACCTTTAGAATTATAAGGCCTAATAATAAAATCTATATCCCTAGCGGCGTAGATAGCCTTAGCTGCTAATTAGGCTATAGGAGCGAACGCTAGATAGGTTAATCTACCTTATTAATCCTACTAGGTAGCGGAAACTATGCATACTATTCTCTAAAATTCGCCCTCTCCTCGCTATAGTATATAATAATAAACACTATTTTAGCGTAAATAGAATGCGCGCTAAACTTTCTAACGTTTTTATTTACGGCCTTAACTAGTAGATCCGCCTCTACATCGCTTATTGCGGCCCCTATAAAGAAAATGCTATTAATCATAACCTACCCTTAGGTGAACTAATGCTACTACTATGTCTACCTATGCCCTTTTATACTATCGCGCTAGACTTTATTATAGACCTACCGCTAGTTTTATTAGTTAACACTATATAGGCTATTAACGGCTACGATTCCCTTAATACACTCTACCTAATTAATAATTAGTTCTCTAAACGCACTATACTACTTACTAGGAATAATAACTATATAGTAAAATCTTAGGCTATTATAGTATTACGATACCTAATGATATATAACTAGGGACTCCTATAGCGTATTATTAGTAATTATGATCTAAAGTTTATTTCTGCCCTTTAGACTAAGATAATAACCGCCCTAAGCATTAAAAAGCTTATATTAACTATATATCACCCCTAGATAGATAGTATTTTAGAAAGAAAGAATTAAATAGTAGAAATCATAATATAGTACTATATAATAATAAATCTAACTATACTATAGCTATTTCTACTACTAGTATTATAATACTATTTAAATAATATATATATATAATCGATTTAACGATCCCTAAATAAACTGCTCTACGGTTTTTATCTAAATTCTATTATCGATATTATTATAAATCGCATTCCTAATGTAAAATGTTATACTAATGACTTACTTAATAGCTTACGCTATACTTACTTATAAGAAGCATAACTCTCTATTAATACTAGTATAGCGTTAGTGAAAATTTACTATAATAAAGGTAGAACGATCCTAAACCTTAATATTAGCGATAAGGTCTATTTACGACTATATAAAGGCTATAAATTGCTAGGCAACCTAAAGAAAAAATAGTCTACGGCCTATGCTGGCCTATACTATATCCTCGACTGTATTAGCCTAAACGCTTTTAAAATTAACCTCTACGCCGATAGTCGTGTCCACCCTATAGTAAACGTCGCCTAGTTATAAAAACTAATCTAAGGTCCTAATCCTTTTAATCGCATAGTAGAAACCGCCCTAGCCCTTATTATAAATAGTAAGGAACATTAGGAGCTTAAAAGAATCGTAACTTATAAAGACGCTTAGACCTATAACGCCTAACGTTAGTTCCTCGTTAAATAGCATAGTTTCCTAGATAAAGACAACTTATAGATTTACTAATCTAAGCTTAAAGACAGCGCTAAAGAAATGCTTTATAAATATCTACTTAAGCATAGCCTTCTCTATTAGAATTAGCCTATATAGAGCTTAAATAAACACTATTAACGCTAGCGTTATCCCCTCTATTCTTTACTATATTATTACTATATAATTATCTACTTTACTTATTGTTTAGAGTCACTTTATATTAATATTACCCTTTATATAGCTAATTCTTACTAGCTTTAACTATAGACTTCTTACTTCTTCCCTACCTAGTAGCTCCTTCTTACTCCTATCTTTTTGCCTCTTATATTATTCCTTCTACTGCTCCTCTACGCGACTATTAGAATTCGCGCTACGCTATATTATTTTTATCCCTATTATCCTATCCCTTATTTTTTTATTATTAGACTAAGTTAATTTATTATATTTCGCCTTATATTACTAATTCTACTTACCTAGCTATTAGAATCACTAGCTACGTTGCTACTATAAATAGCTATAGCTATATTAAGGACAACTACGTAGGCGATAATCCTATTATTAGCTAATTTATTAGATTACTTACTAACCTAAAATTTAGTAATAGCGCCGTTATGCTTAACTGCCTTATGCAATTAACGCTTAACGACTACGCTAAGCCTAAGGACGCCGCCGACGATAAGAAAACTAGACACACTATTATGTTTAACGTGCCTATCTCTAAATCTAGTAAGGATAAGTCTATAATATTTAAAAGGAAAGTTAATTAGGACGATTACCTACTTCGACTAGTTAATCCTAACGACCCCTTTATTAAATTAGCCGCCTAGGCCTTTAATCGTAATAGACCTAGGACTAAATTTAAGAAGGGCTTTACTATTCTGCGCGAAGGATATCGCGCTAGAAAGGAGGAAAATAAACGGCGGTACTAAGAGTTGCTAGAATTAGAACGCTAGAGAGTCGTAGAGATAAACATAAAGACTAACGCCGCAGCCGCGGTTTCTAACACTAGCACTATAGATCCCTATGATATTATGCTAACTAACACTATCGCTAGTATAGAAACTAGCTAGAACCTAGCTGCATCTAGCGGAACTAACGCTACTATAAGTAGAATTCTTAGCGGTAAAGGTATAGATAATAAAGTTAAGAATCTCTTTAACAATAAGGAAAATAACAACGAACCCTCCTAATTAGGCGCCCTAGGCGATAACGATAACGATAATAATAATAATAATAAAGGAAAGAAAGGCAACGCTAAAGATAATAAAGAGACTAACGACACCCCTACTATAGATAATAATAAAAGCGATAAATCTAATAGCAAAGACGAAGTTATTATAGGTCCTATTATTAAAAAACGCCATCGCTTAGATAAACAACCTATAGGAGTAGGTAAAGGCAAGATAGGGGGTAAGCACCCTAAGATATCTAGTAAGATCCTTCCTAGCAGCTAGGACATAGCCTTAGTTCTTACTGCTAATATATAAAAACACGGTTTTCTATTAGTACTTAACTAGAAATACCCTACGTTTTTAGGCGATAACTATATATCTATAAAAGTCACTTTTAATAAGCCTATATAGGATTATAGTAAGCTATGCGTTAGAAATCTCACCTAGCTAGAGGGCGGTAAGCCCTAGACTTACGATAAAGCGATTTACGATCTCTAATAGTAGTATTATTTAGCCGGTTTTAACACTTTTAATATAATAAAAAAGCATCTAAGAGAGGTCACTAACGAGATTAATACTATTATAGCTGCTATTAAGGACATTTTTTTTAGAAAGGATAAAAATAGTAAAAGCCGACGTATCGATAATATTAAAAACGTTGCTAGCACTAATCTAGCTCACTACGTTAAAGATAGCGTCGCCTAGGCCTAAAAAGCCTACCTTAATAGCGGTTATACCTTAAAACGCAATAATTATAAGCATTTTAAAGCCCTTCTCCTAATAAAAGCGTAGGTCCTAGCGTTAAAATTCATAAGCCCTACGTCGGTTCTAAATAGCTTAGTTACTAGCGTATTATCTAACATATAGCGCACTAATCTTTATAAAATCCTTATTTAACAGCCTACTAGAAGCAGGTATTCTAGTAATATCCCTGCTCCTACTAATAATTACGGTGTGCTTATAATCGCTACTAATGCGCTTAGTAAAGTAAAGAAAGCTAATAAGTAGATCGATAAAATTTATAAATAGGGCTAAAAAGTAGTATAGTCGATTATAGATTTATAAGAGGGCAAGTAATTACTTAAGGACAGTTTTAATAAGCACGCGTTAAAATTTATTAGCCTTAAGGCTAAAATAGACATAGAAGATAAAGCCTAAGTAGAGGCATATAACTTATACGTCTAGGCTATAAATAAAATGCGCGCTAATATTAATAAAATTCTTACCTAACTTAATAAAATCGATATAGTAGTTATATAGCTTAAGGACGTTAAAAAGAGTAAGACCGATAAGCCTATAGGCTAGATAAAGGCGCCTATACTAGACACTAAGCGCTCGCTTAAACGTAACCGCATAGGAGATAAGATAAATTTAGCGCTAGGACTAAATAAAAGAACTAAGAGGTCGCTAAGAAAAACTAAAAAGCCTACTCCTTTAAAAGATAACCTATTTAATATCTAATGTCTTCTATTCTATAGCTATGCCTACTAAATCGTGACCTATAATCGTTAGTTTCTATTCGTTTCCTATTATAAAGTACTAGCTATTTTAATTTTTTATTTCTTTAAGTCTAGCGCTAGATGCGCTAAAATTTACTATATAACGGCCTATATTTACGGATTAGATCTATTAGTTTTATAATATTTTGCTTATAATTTTCTTTTCTTTTATTTTATTATACCTTTATAATTTTAAAATATAGGGCTAGTTTTCACTATACGTTCGAGATTTCGCAACGTAGACATTGCTATTTTTATTTAAAAGGGGGGCACTTATTATATATTATAATAGGCGTTATTTCCAACGCCCTACTAGTTAGAAGAAACAGTCCGTAAGGAACTTTAGAGGAGGGATAAGAATTTACTACCTTTTATTTCTAACTAGACTATGGTTATTTTAGACGTAATATCATCCTACTAGTTGTTTATTTAGCTAAGAGTAGAGGCTCGTCTAGCGTTAGTTTAGATAAGTACGTAGTCTCTTTTAACGATAGAGTCGAGAGAACTAAGGGCCCTAAACGGTGCCTAACAGCTCTAGCTAGGGTGTATTATATTTAATATTAAGCACTTATTCTAGGGCATTAAATTTAAGGCAGTCGTATAAACGGTAATACTAGCTAATTAGAAGAGGATCGATGCGCTAAGGGACGCCTATAGATATGCTGATTTACATAGCTAGTTAATAGTCACTACTAATTATATCGACTAATACTATAATAAAAAGGCGCGTTAATTAGCAGCGTCCTGTCTCTTTACTATAAGGCCGGACTACCCTATAGTCACTATAGGCTATAGAACCCATCTTTTACAGCAGTAGTTCCTACGACGGTTAGCCGGCCGGTGAGAGGCCAGGTGTAAGGAATACTACCGTAGGTACAGCATTAACAGCACTCTTAAGAACAAGTGGCATATCTAGCTATTAAGGTAAGTAGGGAGACATTTACCTCTATAATTAGTTATAGTTAATATTAAGTTAAAAGTAGTAGTAAGTTAAAAGTAATTATAGGTTAAAATTAATCGTAAGTTAAGAGTAATTATAGGTTAAAGTTAGTAGTAGGTTAAAAGTAGTTATAGGTTAAAATTAATCATAAGTTAAGAGCAATTATAGGTTAAAGTTAATAGTAAGTTAGAAGTAATTATAGACTAAAATTAATCAAAAGTTAAAAAGCAAAAGCACGTTAAAAGCAAAAGTAAGTTAAAAGCAAAAGCAAGTTAAAAGCAGAAGTAAGTTAAAAGTAAAAGCAGGTTAAAACTATTAAAGTATAGTAAAGTAGTATAGTATTTTCAATCATTAAAAGCAATACACTATTAATAGTAAAGCACTTTTAAAAGCAGTCTATAATTAAAAGCAGACTATAATTAAAAGCAGACTATAATTAAAACTAGAACATAGTAAAAAGCAGACTATAATTAAAAGCAGAACATAGTTAGAAGTAGAGCGTGATTAAAAGTAGAAAACAATAAAAGTAGAGCATAATTAAAAACTATGTCATACTTAACACCGAGCATTATTTTAGGGCATTAAATTTTAGGCTATCGTATAAGCGGTAAAACGCGCTAAGGCACTATTAGACAAGATTCGCTAGGGTGTGGTAAGGACATCTATTTATATAATTAGGCAGTATTAAGTCGAGGATGTAATAGACATCTGCCTATATAATTAGATAAGACACATAAGACTAGAAAGAGGATATCTATCTATGTTATTAGCTAGTATTAGGTAGAGTATATAAAGGACATCTATCTATATAGTTAGGCACTATAAAGTCGAGGATAGAAAGGATATCTACCTATATAATTAGACCGTCTTTACTAAAGTGTGTAAAAGACATTTAATATTATTAGATAGACGTCTAAATTAAAAGATGTCTAAACCTAGTGAATTATAATTATATTATTATTATCTAGATCAGCTGTTAATCTTTTAAAGTAAGGGCTAGGCTAAGAGAATAATATAGATTTCTATAGTTATAGAGTCTTACCTATTGCTATATAGAAATGATTTTTTCCTACTATCTACACTTATAAACCCTCTAAAGCACCTAGTCTAATACTATACGGCTTTTAATTATACTCTACTATACTATAACTAAGATAATTTAATGATCTTAATTTACTATTAACTTTAACCGACTATTGATCTTAACTAGCTGTTAATCTTAATAGGGAAATGATTTTAGCGTATTACCTAAATAGTTTCTTTACTATTTTCCCCTATTCCTGCTCGCTATTAACGTACGGCACTGTTTCTCTAGCTATAGTACTAACTATATTGCTAATTTTGCGTTTAGCAGGCTCTCTATGCACTATTCCTCCTACTATTACTCCTGCTATATTTGCCTACTGCTGTGCCTACTGCATCGCCTACTTTTATGTGCTATAGCGTCTTATTCTCGCTGATTCGCGACCTATTGCCTCTTAGCGGTAATAGTAAATTAAATTAGGGAGCAAGTAGGACTTTTTAGTAAATTCAGAATGCGTATTATAAATGCGCGGCTTTGAATTTTATAAATTAAATATACTTAGTTTTTCTTACTATCCTAGACATTCTTTAATATAATCCCTTATTCCGCACATAGCATAGTTAGGCGATAGGATGTTAGTAGCTACGCCCTCCGCAACGTTAGATAACTTACTATAGATGTGTTTTAGCTAAACTTGCATATTATCTAGGACGTTTAACACTAATGCCTTAAAGGTTCGGTTTACTACTTTTATAAGATCCTCCTTAATAGCTATTAGCTATATAACATATGCTATAGGCTTATATAGATAACATCGCAGCCTTAGAGAATAATAGTTAGCCATAAGTTGCTAGTGCCTAGTGTGCCTATAGTCGCTAGTAACTAAATTTAATAGTACCCCTACACTAGCAACTAGCCACGATAAGTTACTATTAGTTATTAGGCACTAGCAACTTATAAAAGTAGCATACTAGTGACTAACTAGTATTAGTAACTTATACTAGGCTATTGCTAGCGTCTACGGCTTATATTAAAATTAGTTACTAATATCTTTAGGTCGATAAAAGCGAGTTACTAGTGACTTACTATGATTACTTGCTAGTAAAATGCTATATGTTAAACTTAGGATAAGAGCAAGTTGCCTAGGCCTACTTCGGCCTCGTGCTATAAGCACCTAGGCCCCGTAGATCTCCTAAAGGTTGCTAGTAGCTATACCCCTCTTTATTAGTTTAAGGACTTTCCTAAAGAAAAGGGTGATAGAAACCAAAGAGTCTAATAATAAATCTCTAAGGAATTTTTCCATTTAGATCGAGAGTCATAATAAAAGAAAGTTAGACTAAGTTTATCGTTATAGGATAAACTAGGCCGGCTATGCTAATAGTCGAGCAATCCTAATTTCTAAATAAGCGCCTTCTATAGTGGTCTTATTAAAGGCACATCTACTTGCGCACCTCTAAATAGACGTATATCCTTACGCATGTTTAGCCATTTTATAGCAACTTTGTTTTAATTCGCAGTAATTTTTTCTAGCTAAGCGACATCTCTCCCTGCCTTTCACTATAATAGTAAAATTAGCCTATTAATCGATATTTACGCTAAATAAAGATATAAAGCAATCTTATGGCCTATCCTAGATTCTATAAATAAGAAGAGCGCTAAGAAGCTAGAAAGAGGCAAATAGTGTGTAACGTACGCCTATACCGTTAGACTAAGGGCAAAAGATTAGGTCATTAATCGCATTATAGGCAATCAACGTAGGCGTAATAGTAGTATATATAGCGTAGAGCAGTGCCGCCACAACGGTTTGTTACATAGTGCTTTAGACGCGTGTAAAAAAAAGTGACACCTACGACAACTTTATAAAGTCGTGATATTACTATTTATTCTATGCTATATCTTTAAGGTAACTTAGCTATGCCCGCTTTATATCTATGTTATAATCCCCTACGTTGCTTTTAATATAGAATTCTATAAAATTTAGAGTTTTCTTACACTATAGGCGTACATTGTCGTAGTCTTAGAAACCTTGCCGAGTGTTATAAACGATAAAAAGGCAGCGTCACTAAGCGGCCTAAGGAAGCGGCTAAGTGAATAATAAGCGGCAACGCGGCCCTAAGGGTCACGTGACGCGCTTATAGGGATCACGCGTAAGCGTAGTAAGCGCCGCTCACTATAATCACTAGTAAGCAAGGTGATCCTAAATTATAGTAGAGAGATAGATAAGTATATAAGGGATAGAGATTCTAGTAGCTAGGCAGTCTAGATCTCTACTAATTAATCTAAGTAATAGTTTTACTATTAGGAATAACTTCCTAACAGTACTTACTATATGCTATAATAAACCGACTTATCTAGTATTAAGCCTACTTATATTTACCTAACTTATTTCCTAAGAAACAGACCCTTCTATAACTTAGAATAAGCCACTATTATATTTTAATTAGTCCTATTTAGTAAGTTACTTAAAACCTTAAGTAGCACTAACCTTTACGATGTCTACTATAAACGGCAACACCACTACCCTAGCCTAAGTTATTATAGCATAAGCCGAAACTATTAAGGAAATAAAATAATAGATAGAACATCTTATAAAACAGCTAGAGGAACTTAAAACTAATAAGGGAAAGAATAACTATAGCCGACCTAAGTTCCCTAAGCTAGAGAGCTATAATAGAACTAAAGGCGATATTAGGACCTTCTTAACCTAAGCTAAAGCCTACCTTAAGGTTAATAATAGTCTTAACACAGCTAAGAATTAAATTCTCTATATTAGAAACCTTCTAATAGGTAAGGCATTAGAATAGTAGGAGCTAACCCTTAGAGACTATCTTAACAATAGTCCTATAAATTAGAAAATAGAAACTAACGAAGCTTTTAAGGACTATAAGAAGTTTAAACAACTCCTTAAAAACACCTTTAGCGACCTAGACGAACTGCGTACCGCGACTTATAAACCTAAGTCACTTAAACAAACTAGATCTACTTAGCACTATGTATAAGAATTCTAGCGGATCGCTACTAAACTTAAATAGGATAATAATAGCTAGATAGAACTATTCTATAATAGACTATATAAAGATATAAAGGATAAAATCTTAAAGCAGGATCGACCTAGAACTATTAAGGTATTTATCGTAAACGCTATTAAGATCGATAATCGGAATTATGCCTAACGACTTAAATGCGGCGGAAAATAAAATAGGTTTTATAGATTTAAGCGTAATTAACCTAATATTAGTAAACAACGAGGAGGATCTACAGCGTATAGAACTCACCTAGGACCTATAGAACTTAACGCTACTTATAAAGAAAAAGGAAAGTGCTATAACTATAGAAAAGTAGGGCACTTTATAAATAAATGCTAAAGCCCTAAGAAACAATAGAAGCCTATACCTAAAGGACGGAAACTCTAAGCCACTAATAGAGATAAACTACTAACTAGAAACATTAGCATAACTAATAGCGAAGATTACTTCTCTAAACCTAAAAGAAATTACTTCTTAGAGGAAGAATTAGATATAGTCTATATTAAGAATAAAGACTAGGAATATAGAACTTAACTACTAGAGATCGGATTAATCGACTTATCTAACGCTTATAATTATATTCTACTCCTATAAGGACCTAAGCTACTAGAACGTCGTCTAGTTGGTGCACTATTAACTAGCAAAGGGGACCTAGAACCTATTAGAGTCACGATTAGGGGAATAGACATTATAGACCCTTACGCTTTAATCGTAAGACTATGCGAAGTAGAAGCACACCCTAATCTATGACTTCGACTCCTTAGCGCATAACACCTAGCACTTAGCACCTAATATTAAGACTACGCTAGGATCTTATAGGCTTTATGCTTATATAATAATTATAGACAACACCTATAGAAGAAATTAGAATATAGGTGGTTTCTAAAGTTTATACTAGAATAAGGATATAGCCTATTCCTAGAAATAGATCTATAATACTAGATAATCTAGAAACATAATAAGAACGAACTTATACTATAGAAGTCTAAGAATAAATATTATACTAAGGATAATAATATATATACTATCTAAGCTATAACCTTATAATATAAGGACGGCGGAAATAGTGTTATAGTAAGCAATCTGCTTAGCCTAGATTTAATCGGTATAATAGGCAGGCGATCTAGACGCCGCCTACGCTCCTATGCTCTAAAGGAACTAAGCATTTTTTAAACACTATAAGAGATAAATTAATAGTTAGGAAAAGGCAGCCGTTAGAGCAACTAAGGCCTTTCTCTTAATAGAGATCTAATCGGTCTCTATATACTATAAATATTAATAGACATAAATATCTTATTATTAATATTACGATAGTAGGAAAAGAAACCTAGGCAATAATAGATAGTAGAGCATAAGGAAATTATATCTTACTAAATCTTATTAATAGATTTAAATTACACTAGAAAAATAAAGATAAGCCCTACTAACTTACGACTATAGAAGGAGGCATAGTAAAGTATAGCTAAGGATAAGTAGAAATAGAGGTTATATAGCTTCCTATCTATATATAAGGCATAAAACACTATGTTATATTAGACATTATAGTGATCTTAAGACATGATATAATATTAGGGATACCTTAGTTATAGGCGAGCAATCCTAGAGTCAACTAGAGAATAGGCTAACTTTAGTAGGATACACTAAGATGCGATTATAATAATAAGAGCGGCCTAAAGAAAAAGGCACCTTAATTAAATTATAATAGGCCTCTAGGAATATATATAATCGCTAGAGAGCCTAAAGCTAATACAATAGAGATTCCTAAGGAATACTTAAAGTATAGTAAGCTGTTTAGTAGAGAGCTAGAAACAGGACTACTAGAGTATATACGCTAGGACCATAAGATCAAACTCTAGCCCGGTAAGGAACCTAAGTTCTATAAGACATATCCTTAGAACCCTAAGTAGGAGAAAGCACTTAAGGAGTATCTAAAGGAGAACCTACGAAAGGGATATATTAGACTATCTAAATCACTAGTAGGATACCTAATCCTATAGGTTTAAAAGAAAAATAGAGAACTACGACTATACGTCGACTATTAACAACTAAACGAGATTATAATTAAAAATCGATACCTATTACTACTAATAGTAGAAATTAGGGACAAGCTAGGAAAAGCTAGTTAGTTCACCACCCTCGACCTAAAAGGGGCTTATAACCTTATTTATATTATAAAAGGTCATAAGTAGAAAACCGCTGTCTAAACTATAAAAGGACATTATAAATATTTAGTAATGCCCTTTAGACTTATAAATACACTAGCTATATTTTAAACTATAATTAATAATATCTTATAAAGACAACTAGATAAATTCGTTATTATCTACCTTAATAATATTTTTATCTACTCTAATATACTTAAGGAACATAAGAAACACATATATAAGGTACTATAAGTACTATAAAATAATAAGCTACTAGTCGAATTAAAAAAGTATAGATTCTATTAGCAAAAAGTTAAATTTTTAGGATTTAAGATCTAACCTAGAAAAATAAGCATAAGCTAATTAAAGATATAGGCAATTAAAGAATAGCTAACACTAAAGACACTTAAAGAAGTTAGAGGATTTTTAGGATTTACGAACTTTTACTAACGCTTTATACACGACTATAGTAAAATTACGATACTACTTATAAACCTTATAAAGAAAGATTAAGACTTCTCCTAGACTAATATAGAAGAATAAGCGTTCTAGGAACTTAAGAGCAAAATTTTAGAAGAACTAGTTTTACTTATAGTAGACCTAGATAAACCATTTAAAGTTAAAATAGATGCCTTAGACTTTACTCTAGGCGGACAACTAGGATAATAAGACGAAGAAGGACGACTTTATCTAGTCGCTTTCCTCTCTAAGAAACTTTATAGACTAGAATTAAATTATAGCGTTTATAATAAAGAACTTATAGCAATTATTAAAGCATTTAAAGAATAGAAACACTACCTTAAAGGAGCAAACCATAAGGTTAAGGTATTTATAGACTATAAGAACCTAACCTTATTTATAACTATAAAGGATTTAAATAAACATTAAATTAGATAGTATAAAACCCTTATAGATTATGATTTTAAAATCATATATAGAAGAGGATCTAAAAATAGAAGAGTAGACGCGCTTAGCTAAAGAGAGGATTTAAAATTAGAAGAACTAGTAGATAACGCACTACTATTACGCACTAATAAGGATAGGAACCTTATATTAGGCACCTAAGAAATTAATGCAACCTAGTAAGCTACACTAGATAATATATAGATGCAATAAATTACATTAAGCGTTAAAAACGATAAATACCTAAATAATTAGAAAACGAACCTATATGTTATAAAGAAAGGCAAGGCCTTCTTATATAATAAACAATAGTATATTCCTAGTACACTTTAGAAACGACTCGTTAAGGAAATACATAAACACCTATTATATAGACACTAGGGTGTAGGAAGAATAATTAATAGACTATAAAGATCGTACGACTTCCTAGAAAGCAGGAAAATTATATAAACAATAATTAAGGAATGCAATATATATAATAAAGTAAAATTAGGACAACACGCGCTATATAGTAAATTATAACCGATACTACCACCTAAAAGAGCATAGTAAATAATAACTATAGACTTTATCGTTAAACTACTAAAGTCTAAAGAACTAATAATAAGAGTTAGCTACGATAGTATCCTAGTCATTATTAATAAACTTATAAAATATGCTTACTATATTCCTTATATAGAATCTAGTAATAGTAAAGACCTAGCATATATGGTTTTTAAGATAGTTATCGCTTAATATAGTTTACTAATAAAACTAATATTAGATCGCGATAAGTTATTTACGTCGAACTTCTAGAAAAGCCTTATAGAAATTATAAAAATTAAATAGAATCTATCTATAGCATTTTATCTATAAATAGATAGATAAACAGAAATCTTAAACTAGATACTTAAACAATACCTATAAAGCTATATTAACTATTAGCAGAACGATTAGGTAGAATAGCTACCTCTAGTATAGTAGGCTTATAATAGCTTAGAAAACGAAAATATAAAAATATCACTATTTAGGGCAAACTATAGATTTAACCCTATAATCGAAACACACACGGCATAAAATATACACGCACTAGTAGCTATAGCGTATATAGCAACTATTATAAACACATAAAAACATTTATAGAAAGAATAGATTTTCCTATAGAACTAAATAAAGCATTATATAGATAAAAAGAGATTATTAGCGCTAATCCTAGAGGAGGGGCATAAAGTATACCTTATCTATAAAAATATAAAGATAAAACGACCTAGCGATAAACTTAACTAGAAGAAAATAGGACTATTTATTATTAAATAAAAACTATTAAACACTAACTATAAACTATTATTACTAGAAGGGATAAAAATACATCCTATATTCTATATTTTATTACTAGAGAAAGCACTAGATAGTACTATAATCGCTATAAAAATCATAGTAGAAAACATAAATAAGTATAAAGTAGAAAGGATCCTTAAGGCATAAGGAAACATTAAAAATCATTATTATCTTATTAAATAGAAAGGGTACCTAAACTTAGAAAACACATAGGAACTAATTAGGAACCTTAAAAACTACCTAATAATAATTAAGTAGTTCTACTAGATAAAATCTATCCCTAGTCTACTACGCTAAAGGCCCTAGCCTCCTAAACATTCGCCACCGCTTTAGATTTAAGGATAAGTAAATTAGAGGTAGAATAATCCTTTAAACCATCCTCCTAATCTAACTCTACTATACTATATTTAAAAAGCTCCTTTTCCTTAGAACAAAGGAGCTCTTTTTATTTATAAAGATAAGTAAGACGACTTAAAGCTTCTACGGCATTACGATAGGCCTAAAGAGCCTTTTCCTAAGCCTTAGCTAAAGCACTCTTAGCCTAACGATCCTAGGTTTCGACCTTATCTAGAGCAGTAGAGGCGCGCTCTAAAGAAGAACTAATAAATATACTATTATAAGGGCGGCCCTTAAGGGCGCACTTATAATAACGACTAGTAGATTTACTAACTATAGTATAGTAAATACGTTTATAGTAATATAGCGTATAAGGCATAATCTTATTAAGAGAATTAGTACTATAAAGTTTAATATACTAAGTAAGATAAAGACACTCTAAAGTTATATTACGACTAGAAGAAGTACGACTATACGGTTTCTATACGCGCCTAGACATACTATTAGAAAGAATAATATAGGAGGGAGAAATTAAAAGCAGGACCTATAAGGAATAATAAGGTCTTAAGGATAAGACTAATAGAAGAGGAGTATTATGTTATAAATAATAAAAAGGCAGCGTCACTAAGCGGCCTAAGGAAGCGGCTAAGTAAATAATAAGCGGCAACATAGCCCTAAGGGTCACGTGACGCGCTTATAGGGATCACATATAAGCATAGTAAGCGCCGCTTACTACGATCACTAGTAAGTAAGGTGATCCTAAATTATAGTAGAGAGATAGATAAGTATATAAGGGATAGAGATTCTAGTAGCTAGGTAGTCTAGATCTCTACTAATTAATCTAAGCAATAGTTTTACTATTAGGAATAACTTCCTAATAGTACTTACTATGTGCTATAATAAACCGACTTATCTAGTATTAAGCCTGCTTATATTTGCCTAACTCACTTCCTAAGAAACAGACCCTTCTATGACTTAGAATAAGCCACTATTACACCGAGCTCCCTAGCTAAGGATTCTAATAAAATAATGCTCCCTTGCATAATTAGCAACTTTGTTTATAATAATAGTAGAAAACACACCTTTCTAGAGTAAGCAGCCGACTTAAAGTAGATTTCCTCTACTATATCTCTAGTACGTGCTTAGTAAGTATCGCTAAGTAAAAGTCTAAGTAGTTCTAGGTTAAAGTTATAGTAGAGCGCTATACTTTTGCTTCTATATAATATAAGTTATACTAAGGTAGGCATCGAAGAAGATCTTCGACACATCCTAGACCCTTTCTACTAAGCTTATTAAACTTCTATAGACCCTTCTCTTACGTTTTAAGTTAAATATCTTATTCTTCTATTAATGTTTATAGCCGCGCACTATATATAGTTGCTTTATCGTCGCTAAACTTTTATTATAGAAGTCTCTAGTTAGGTAACGGAAAAGTAAAGGAAAAAACTAATAACTCGTTTATGTCTAAGGCTAAATCACTATAAGTAGGTTAGATAAACGACTTAAGAAATAGGCGAATTTATAGGCGTACCTTAATAGAAGAAGAGATGTCTAAAAAATCACTAACTCTATAAACAAACCCTCTAAGCACTATTTATCGTAGGTATAGCTCCTATATCTAGTATTAGATACTTTCTAATAGTTAATAAACAACACTAATATACTATATAAGCTATTTATATATTCTAATAATAATATAACGTAAGTCAGGCTTATATATACCCTAGCTAAGCTAATATAAGAGCCGTATATATATGATTTAAAGAATTTAAATAGAAGTTAGCGTAGGCGCGACGCATTATTAAGCGTGCTTCCTAAGACACCGTGGTAAACTCTCTGCTTCTCTCCCTACTTCCCTCTCTCTATGTCTACACAAGACACGTCTAAGACTAAGGACATCGGCTGTTATTTAGACTTTAAAACTATAACGGCAATAGAATTTCCCTTCCTTATCTTATAAAGCTATAATTAATCTAGCCTCTTAGCGTAGTTAAGCTAGCTTAATAATAGGATATAGTGATAATAAGTCTTTAATAAATACTAAGACGTACTTAGAATAGACATATAATGCCGCCTAATCGGGTAGACGCTATAAAGGACCGGTTACCTTAGATTCTAGAGTCGCGTAGAAACGAGCTTACCTTAAACATTTTGCATAGATACTATGCTGTGATACTTAGCTAAGGTGACTAATTCCTATTAGAAGTATATCGTAAGATCTGTTCTATAGAGAGCGCATTCTAAGTTTAACTTAATAGGTAGAGAGAGGCGGTACGATTCCTACCTAAATTAAAAATCACTATATTAACGTGTCTTATAAGCAGTCGATTAATATATGTAGGGTGCGCTTATTTATATATAGGAGAGATAAGGCACATTCTAACATATAGATAACCGTTAAAGCAGCGCATAGCATATGTTTATATATTAAGAACGTTTATCGTCCTTCGATTATATATAAGTAATGACCACTACTAAGTGTCTATCTAGACCTTAGAGCTTTTATATAGCTACATAATTAGGTCGGTAGGAATATAATAATAGCTCTATCCTAAGTGTAAGCTATGCGCAATACATACTAAGTATATCTAGCTTAATTATCCTGTTCGTCTTAGCTAGTATGCATTTAAAGTGACTTTAGATCGGTGTCTTTTTAAGCTATAAGCTATCTCTATAGTTTTATTTAACTATTTAGTCATATATAGTCATAAGTTTCTAGCTGCTTAATTAACTAATTCTAGAGGTAAACTATAAACCTTAACCTATTCTTTTCTTTTTAAGACTTAATACACTAGTTAATAAGTAGCATTAATAAAAATAAAGAGGCCTTTATAGCTATAATTCATAATATATATACAGCATTCTAAAGGCGGTCATTTAGCTCTAAACGCATTTCGGCTTTATAATGCGGAATCTACTCTATAAACGTGTAGAGAGTATCCTTTCGTTGTTCTATCTTTTATATTATTACGTTGTATAAGGCCTTAGTAGTAGAGCTACTTACTATTTATAGCACCTAGTCTTTCTAAGGACCTAAGAATAAATCTAACGTAGTTATAAAAACGTTTAACCTTATCGACACTAATAATTTAATCTTATGATATATTTAAAAAATCTAAGGCTATAATCTATAACCCTGCGCTTATAAAAAACGCAGTCCTTATAGCGAATTACGTTATTACTATACGTGCTTAGTTCTTAATTTTCCTCTACTTTATTATCGTTCTATTAGATAAATGCTTTTAAGATAAGATCTAATAAGGTCAACGGGCTTATATATATACGTTAGTATCTATAAGAGCTAATTATCTTATAACACTATAGGCGGAATGTAAAAGACTTACTATGATTTTATTTTCCACTAGTTCTTATCTAGATTGCTTATTTTCCTATTGTTAGTGCGCTTTTTAGAAGCACGTCTCTATAACTGTACTTAGGCTTTCTGCTCGTCGCTATGTAAAAAATTGTTTAGCTTAGTAGTGCGTAACCTAATTTTGCTCTATTATCTCGACTTATCGTAATAGAAGTATAGGCATAGGATTAAAGGTTTAAACTTTTAACTTTAACATACTAGTGTATAGGGCGTGCTTATCTTAATACGTCTATAGATAAGCGAAACCTATATTACATACGTACATTTTAGCTCTAGAGCAGTTTAGCATAGGGTAGGCGGTTAGCTAAATAGTGTGTCTCTAACATTCTAGCGATAACTTAAATGTTAAGACTAGTTTAATATAGCTATAAGAATAAAGTATTAGGTTTTTTTTTACTATGCGTATATTAAGAATTCTTTAAATCTACTACTTAATTTAGTATATAGCTAATACATATTAGTCGCTAATACACTAGTCTTAATATTAAAATACATTCTACTACCTTCTTCTTAAAAAGTTCTAAAAGTTCGTAATTAACTAGTAATTATAAACTTAGTTATTCCCTTCTATAGCTATAAGTGGTTGCTTTAATTATAGATTAAGCTTAAGTATACTACTATAGCCTTTAAGCTAGGCGCGCGAAAACTTTTAGTGTGCGCCCTATTTAATCTACATCGCCTTTAAAATATATGTCTATAATTTTATAGAACCTATGTTTTCTATAAATATTAGTGTTGCGCTATAAAAGCGTCACCTCTAGACGAGCATTATACGTATTAGCATAAACGCAGCTCTAGTAAAGTAGGTTTTTACTAAGTTCCTAGTCTAGATCGTTTAAATAGATAAAAAATTTAGTGCACTTCTAAGTAGTCGAGAAAAAACTAATTATATATTATAAGCTAGACAGCTATAAATAGGTCAGGTACTAACCTTTTATCTATAGCTCTAGAAACATATATAGATGCCACACCCTAGGAAATCGAGGCCACTACCTTACTATAGATGTTCTTATAAACAAGGTAAAGTAGAAGTAAGACCTTGTTTTCTATTATAAGTCTTACGCCTCTAGGAAACGCAGGGTAGGGCCGAGTAAAGAAAATGTCTATCCTAGGTTAGTCGAGTTTAGAGAATAGATAGTAGGACATATAACTACTACTATTCCCTATCTATATAGTCTCTACCTATAGACTAGTAGACTTAAGACTTTTAATAACGTATTCTACGTAAAACTTATAAGAAGGGAAGTAGTTATGTTAACTGTCCTTTTTAATATGCCTATGTTTCTAATATATATTAACCTAGGCACGCATAATAAGGACGTAAGATATATAGTCTACTGTCTCTCTCTATTCGTGCTTATAGACCTATCGATCTATATATAAACTAGAAAGCCCTAGCGTTTTATCGGCTCTCCTTAATAAGTCTCTAATAAAGTCATTAAATTTAGCAGTTTTATAAGTATCTTTAACCTTTTAAGAGTCTTTATCGGTATAGTAGTCTTAGCCGATGATTATAAAATCTTTTTCGTCTCTTAAGAGCGATCGAGCAGATTCTACTGCTCTTATGAAATTGTTATAGTCGTTAGAAAACGTTGAACCTATAGCTATTAGGATTCGCGGCCCTAAGATAGCGTTTAGATACTATTTACTAGCTTTAAATAAGCCCTACCTACTACTTAACCGCATAGTTTCTAAAGATAGTATAAGCTAGATAATCCTATCTTAAATTGCTTCTTTTATAATATTAAAGCTAACATAATTATAATAAATGCATAAGCCCTCTAAGGCCGATATAAAAGGCTCTGCCTTCTAGAGATCCCTAGTAATAATTAGATAGATAATTAATACGTTATTATCGTACTTACCTAGAGCTATTGTTAACTATCGTAGACTTATCTAATACTAAGGACGTAATCTAGTAAGAGATCTTAGAGAGATGTCTATGTTCTTTAACCGACTAATACGATTACTATATATAAGTTTTCTATAACGTAGAGCCTTGCTCTAAATAAGCCTATGCTTTTAGCTAGCTATTGTTAGTTAGTATAGCACGCTCTAATTCCTTATAGATAGCCTTCTAAGCTTTACTACTGCTATAGTCTATAATTATTTCTTATTATAGACTATCTAGATTTATACTTTTCTATAAACGTAATAATTAGCATCTAAGTGAGAAGTGTTAGAGTTAGAGACAGTTATGACTTAGAAGTATGTGTTTAGGAGGAATACGCTAGATATAACGGTTTATTTAATAGGGATTCTATCTAAGGAGAGCATTATAAAAGAAAATTATATTAGTCGATCTATCTAAAATAAGTCATAAATCGATATAATAGGGTGATAATTTTAGAGGCCGATATAGCGTTAGTAGCACTAAAGGGAAAGACAAGGAGATAAAGTATTATCTGCCCCTATAATAGTACATTTAATAGGAGATAAATTTTCTTTTATCTTATTTATATAGATAGATATAAGATGTTTTTATGTTTACTTTAAGGGTAGCCTAATCTCTCGCTAATTTTGCTAGCTTTATAATATTATTAGGACACTTTATATAGAAAAGCTTAGTTATTTTTTAGGTAGCATTTTGTCTTTCTATAGAAGTATTTGCTTAGCGAATCTAGGCTAATACTTTTATTAGGCTATTAGAGATTAATTCTATCGTAGCCTGCGTTAGATAAGACTTTAGCGAAATTATCTAAATCTAGGCCGCTAACGTCGATAAAAGCAGATTTAAGGTCTCTAACATATAGAGGAGCATGACAATATTAACCTATCTATATATTTTTAACCTTAGAGACCTATTCCTATTTAATCACTACCTAAATCAGCGCATTATTATAAGATATAAGTGTGTGTGACTTAATAGATGTGCTTATCGACTATAAAAATAGAGCTAATCCTTTAAAATACATGTCTTTTCCTATAACTAGAAAGATAGCTCTCTTTATATCTATATCTATTAGTGAAGAGTACTATCTAGTCTTAGGATGTCTACGTAGATAAATATATAATAGATATCCTGTTTAAATTTATATAAAATCGCTATTATTATAGCGAATAATGATAGGGTAATTTCCTAGGGCGATGTCGCTTTGTTCGTCTAGTATACTAAAAAAAAATTCTAATAGATATCGAGTAGGTATTGAACTTAGTAGAGCTATAGCGTAAAAGGGATAAGAGAGCAACCACGCTCCTTTATATATCTTAATTATAAATCTAGTTGTTATAGCACGAAAAAGCCTAATAAGAAAGCTAGGTTCTACCTTCTACAACTTCCTTCTAGTTTCTATATTTTACATAGGCTATTAGACTAAATAGATAGTTAATTAAATCGAAGTTAGAAAGAAAACGAATTAGAGCTACTTTTAGATCTAACGAATATTGCGCTAATAGCTATTGTTTCCGCCACTATAGCTTAGAAATTATCCCTACGCTACTATTAGCGATTATAGGACCCCCTATGTTTTACATCACCTAGAAAGCTAGATTTATTCGTCTTATAAAGTCTCGCTAAACATTTCTACTATAAAAGTTTTAAAACGTTAATATAATGCGTATAAATTAAGTAAGATAGGAGTTTTAAGGGTTAGAAGAAATAGCACGACGACTAAGCTATAAACGTTAGCTTCTATATTTACTACTTATGACCCTAAAGCTTATAATTAAAGGTTATAACTTAGAGGGAGCTACTATGGTTTATAAATAATCTAGTGAGCCTAGGGTCGCCTTTGTTTATAATATACCGTCTAGGAGAATTGTCGACTCCTAGCTTATAAGCTTCGACTCTAGCTTCTATTTCTAACGATGCTAGGGCCCCTGTTATTACTACTGCGTAGTGTAACTACTAGACTCCTAATGTTAACTAACACACTCTAACCCTTTAGATTATTAGCCGTTAAATACTAGAAATCTATTTATAGAAGTCTTCTTATTTTAGATGTCTAATTCGGCCTATTTAAGATATCGTTTTCTATATAATAGTCGTACTATCCTCTTCCTAACTAGACTCTATATAAGGTGTTAGGTGCGGCCGGAGAATGCTTATCTATAAACTTAGTTTGTATTCCTCTAAGGCATTCGCATAGGAGATAGAATTTCTATTACTATTTAAACGCAGCCTTTATAATCGGCTAGAATTCTGCCTTTATACTTTCTAAGCCTATATATAACGGCTCTATCGACTCTCTACGGTCTTACCGCTGCCCCTTAATAACATTCTTTTACGCTAAATGCTGTATTTAGCGAGGTATAAAAGCAAAACTTAGCTAGAGTACTATATTTTATATAATATAGGCTTTTTTTAGGCATAGATAATTAGGGCAGCCGCTAAGAGACCTATCGACGCTAGCATTATATAGGCATAAACGCATATCTATAGCTATAGGTCGTATATATGTTTATTGCTAGTAAATACTAGCTTAATAATAATAAAGATAAGGGTTAAGTTCTATAATAGGATAAAGAACTAGACCTATTAACTCTAACTTATAATATATTGCCACATCCTAATGCCTAGCACTAAAGCTTATAAGAGGCTTCTAAGCATAATTATTCCTATAGACACTGCCCTATCCGTGCTAACATTCTATAGCAGCCTAAAACATACTTCGACCTTAATCTCGATTAGTAGAAGCTATATGACGCTGTGTTGCACGCTTACTAGTTCGGCACCTGCGCATAGCCCGCTGCCTAGCTGTGTAGTAATTAGCAAGTAGCGTTATAGCATCTCCGCACTAGGTGTTTAGTAGACGATGGCTAGA
Organism: Niveomyces coronatus; assembly: GCA_018831755.1. Taxonomy (NCBI): domain Eukaryota; kingdom Fungi; phylum Ascomycota; class Sordariomycetes; order Hypocreales; family Cordycipitaceae; genus Niveomyces; species Niveomyces coronatus. The sequence goes on along the minus strand of JAFEME010000222.1, from coordinate 16,128 downwards.
GCTACACTAAACGGTATTAATATAACGGAATAGAAAATTGTTTTAATTATTAGTATTAAGATAGGTCTCCTAGCGATAAAGGCCATGATAAGGCTATAAACGAGGTATGCTAGCTATATAACGCATATAAGCGCGGTAGAAATGCATTCTAAAGCATTGACGTTAAGCTGCATTAATAAAAGATAGCGGTAAGGCTACCTCTTATGCCACGCTTCTTAGGAAAGCCGAGACATATATAGTTATGCCTTAAAGCAGTTCGTTGCCCTAACCTGCCTAGCATTTACGCTATTATATATGTAGTAGAGACAACGGCACCCTAGGCCTATAAAAGTAAGTAAGTTTTTAAAAAATTTATTTAATTTTATAAGTCTAAGTTGCTATTGTCTAACTAAGATGCAGGGTTCTAAAAGCTATAACGGCAGTTAAGTCCTATATATAGGCTTTAATAATAGAGTCTAGTCTATAGGAGAGATACTGCCTACCCTTAACGATCCTTACACTTCTTAACTATATATTATTATTATTATAAGAAACATAAGTATATAGATCTTACACTAGGAATCGGCCGTAGAGTATGTCTATCTTAAGCTAGGCGGACACTTTATGTGTTTTAAGCTAGTAACAACGCTAGTAGAAAAGTTGTTTAAGCGGTGTCGCGTACGTTAGATTCTATACTACGATAGTGTTGTCAATAACTAGTCCGTGCGAAAGGCAGTAGTCGCCTATATTAGTACCAAGCTTAAGACTAGCATATAGATGTTAGTAGGCTTATAAGCATATGCATTTTTATCGCTTTTTACTTTCTAACGAGACGCAATAGACTAGAACAGCTAAAGTGCGTTGCGAGTGGAAGGAATTATGCTAAGAAGAGGGATGCGCTTTTAGCTTAGCTCCGGCCACAACTAGCCGCTCTTAATTAGCGACTAGCTCATGCGCTAACCTTAAAGCCGTCGTGCTAGGCGCGCGAGCTAAAGAAAATTGCTTATTCCTTAGTCTATAAGACATAAGCTACGAGTTTAAAGCAGTATGTGTTGTTCTCTTAGCTTAGAAATCGATTTAACTATAAGATACGCAAAGGCCTTGCGGCTCTATAAGCACCTGCTCGCGTAGACTATAGCACATTACTATTTTAGCTATTAGAATTTCGCTTAAAGAAAGGCTAGAAACTCGACATAAAAGACAAATAAGACTTTTATTAGATTTTTAAGCACGAATCTAGGAAGAGCAGCAAGAGCAGGAAGACAGCCTCGTAGAGTCTAGAACTGCGCTCTACGGTCGCTAGCTTGGTCGCATAGACAAGAGATGTTTAACATTCTAAAACTAGAGATAGAAGGAGAGAATAAGGCATTAAACGTTTAGAAAAACTACCCCTTATAATTTATTATATTATAGATGCGCTTCTTCCTACCTATAGTAGGAGTGTAATCGTGCTCTATAGCGTAATAATAGGTAGGTAATAATATACCGCTTAGTTTGGCCCCTAATTAACTATTATAGTGCACGGCTATTGTTTCTATAATACTATATAAAGAATACTATTTAGATCTATCCTAGATTTTGCCTATCATGTTATGCGTGGACTTTAGGATATTAACTTCTCCTCGATAAGCGTAAGCGTCTACGTAGAATTCCCCCTTACTATAATTAGCTAGGCGTTGCGAGAACAGTGCAAGTCTATCTCTTATATAGGAGCTAAGCTAACGTCAATAGGTTTTATAATGTTTATAAGCGTTTTAGACTAGAGCATCTCTAGCATCTTAGAATAAATTAGGCTACTATATTTAATAAAGCTAAGGAGGCCTAGCTTATAGGTATGTTAAATTAGAAGTATAAGACTAACATAGAAAAGAGAGCTGCCGCCGCACGACTTAAATAGGGCGCACTTATCTTAATGCAAGATCTCTAGGGCGCAGTGATGCTAAGGAGTCTAGAAAGCAGTCACGTTGATGTAGCGGACCCACTTACCCTGTAGGACATTATCGGCGCCTCTAGCTCGGTGGCAGTCCTAAGGCAGGACGGCAGGGCAGGCTCGGTCATAGGCAGATCGATTAGCGGTATTAACGACTATAAATATTTAGTTTAGGTCGAAAATTACCGCGCATAGTAAACAGATCCTAGCACAGACATAGATACTCCCTACAATTTTGCACCTCTCCTATTTTTAAATAGTTAAAGGGGCGAGGCAGAGGCAACTTAGCAGGTAAGCACTATATCGTCGCTATACACGCACGAACTTAGAAGTCTTATAATCACATCCCACACTAGCGACGCTAACAACGTCCCGCTAAAGACGCACAACCCGGCCTCTAAGTCTGCGACGTGGCCTAGCGCTCTCGGGACGGGATCCTAGACGGATGACGGTGCCGCTATGATTACTAACAACGCTTATAAACAAAGAACCCCACTAGGGTGCTTACATAGGGGGGGCCAGGGAGCTGTCTTCGATAGGACCTATTATAAGGCTAACGCGGACATAGCGGCTAAAAGTAGAATGTATATAATAGCATAGGACGATAAGCTGCTAAATGCAAATTATAATTAGCCTGACTTTTTAATTCTCTTAAGCTAAGAACAGCTATGTAAAAATCGCCCCCCTATAGTAGAATCTAAAATCGAACGCTTAGTAGTATAAGATAGCTATCTATAGTCCTAATAATCTTTTCCTCGTTCTATCCGCTATCCTATGTTCTTACCTTAATAAATAAAACGTCGACTAGTTAGTTAGACAACGGTGTCACTATAGCAACCTTATTAGATAATATAAGAGTTCGAATCTCTTCTTCTATTCTAATAGCTACTAGCCGAAAAAAGCGCTAGATTCTATAATATAAGAAAGCACAGCGATTATCTTTAACCTAAATGTTATAAACAATAAAAAGGCAGCGTCACTAAGCGGCCTAAGGAAGCGGCTAAGTAAATAATAAGCAGTAACGCGACCCTAAGGGTCACGTGACGCGCTTATAAGGATCACACATAAGCATAGTAAGCGCCGCTTACTATAATCACTAGTAAGTAAAGTAATCCTAAATTATAGTAGAGAGATAGATAAGTATATAAAGGATAGAGATTCTAGTAGCTAGGTAGTCTAGATCTCTACTAATTAATCTAAGCAATAGTTTTACTATTAGGAATAACTTCCTAATAGTACTTACTATATACTATAATAAACCGACTCTCTAAGTATTAAGCCTACTTATATTTACCTAACTTACTTCCTAAGAAATAGACCTCTCTATAACTTAGAATAAGCTACTATTATATTTTAATTAGTCCTATTTAGTAAGTTACTTAAAACCTTAAGTAGCACTAATCTTTATAATATCTACTATAAATAGTAACACTACTACCCTAGCGTAAGTTATTATAGCGTAAGCTAAAACTATTAAGGAAATAAAATCATAGATAGAATATCTTATAAAATAGCTAGAAGAACTTAAAACTAATAAGGGAAAGAATAACTATAGCTAACCTAAATTCCCTAAGCTAAAGAGCTATAATAGAACTAAAGGCGACATTAGGACCTTCTTAACCTAAGCTAAAGCCTACCTTAAGGTTAATAATAGTCTTAATATAGCTAAGAATTAAATTCTTTACATTAGAAACCTTCTAATAGGTAAGGCATTAGAATAGTAGGAGCTAACTCTTAGAGACTATCTTAATAATAGTCCTATAGATTAGAAAACTAAAACTAATAAAGCTTTTAAGGACTATAAGAAATTTAAACAACTCCTTAAAAATACCTTTAGCGACCTAGACGAATTATATACTACGACTTATAAACTTAAGTCACTTAAATAAACTAGATCTACTTAGCACTATGTATAAGAATTCTAGCGGATCGCTACTAAACTTAAATAGGATAATAATAGCTAAATAGAACTATTCTATAATAGACTACGTAAAGATATAAAAGATAAAATCTTAAAGTAGGATCGACCTAGAACTATTAAAGCATTTATTATAAACGCTATTAAGATTAATAATTAGAACTATGCCTAACGACTTAAACGTAGCGGAAAATAAAATAGGTTTTATAGATATAAGCGTAATTAACCTAATATTAGTAAATAATAAAGAGGATCTATAGCGTATAGAACTTACCTAGGACCTATAGAACTTAACGCTACTTATAAAGAAAAAGGAAAGTGTTATAACTATAGAAAAGCAGGGCACTTTATAAATAAATGCTAAAGCCCTAAGAAATAATAAAAGCCTATACCTAAAGGACGGAAACTCTAAGCTACTAATAGAGATAAACTACTAACTAGAAACATTAGCATAACTAATAGTAAAGACTACTTCTCTAAGCTAGAAAGAAATTACTTCTTAGAGGAAGAATTAGATATAGTCTATATTAAGAATAAAGACTAGGAATATAGAACTTAACTACTAGAAATTAGATTAATTAACTTATCTAACGCTTATAATTATATTCTACTTCTATAAGGACCTAAGCTACTAGAATATCGTCTAGTTAGTGCACTATTAACTAGTAAAGGGGACCTAGAACCTATTAGAGTTATAATTAGGGGAATAGATATTATAGACCCTTACGCTCTAATTATAAGACTATATAAATATAATAGTAGCTTATTCTAAGTTATAGAAGGGTCTATTTCTTAGGAAGTAAGTTAGGTAAGTAAGAGTAGGCTTAATACTAAAAGAGTTGGTTTATTATAGCATATAGTAAGTACTATTAGAAAGTTATTCTTAATAGTAAAACTATTACTTAGATTAATTAGTAAAGATCTAGACTGCCTAGCTACTAGAATTCTTATTCCTTATATACTTATCTATCTCTCTATTATAATTTAGGATTACCTTACTTACTAGTGATTATAGTAAACGCCGCTTACTATGCTTATACGTAATCCCTATAAGTGCGTTATATAACCCTTAGGTCGCGTTGCTACCTATTATTTACTTAGCCGCTTCCTTAGGCCGCTTAGTAATGCTACTTTCTATTATTTATAATATAATACTCCTCCTCTATTAGTCTTATCCTTAAGACCTTATTATTCTTTATAGGTCCTACTTTAATTTCTCTTTTTTATATTATTCTTTCTAATAGTATATTTAGGCGCATATAGAAACTATATAGTTATACTTCCTCTAGTCGTAATATAACTTTAGAGCGCCTTTATCTTACTTAGTATATTAAACTTTATACTACTAATTCTCTTAATAATATTATACCTTATATACTATATTACTATAAATATATTTATTATACTATAGTTAGTAAATCTACTAGTTATTATTATAAGTGCGCCCTTAAGGGCCGCCCTTATAATAGCGTATTTATTAGTTTTTCTTTAGAGCGCGCCTTTACTACTCTAGATAAGGTTAAGACCTAGGAGCGTTAGGCTAAGAGCGCTCTAGCTAAGGCTTAGGGAAAGGCTCTTTAGGCCTATTATAATGCCGTAGAAGCTTTAAGTCGCCTTACCTATCTTTATAAATAAAAAGAGCTTCTTTATTCTAAGGAGAAAGAGCTTTTTAAATATAGTATAGTAGAGTTAGATTAGGAGGATAGTCTAAAAGATTATTCTACCTCTAACCTACTTATCCTTAAGTCTAAAGTAGTAGCGAATATTTAGGAGGCTAGAGCCTTTAGTATAGTAGACTAGAGATAGATTTTATTTAGTAGAACTACTTAATTATTATTAGATAGTTTTTAAGGTTTCTAATTAGTTCTTATGTGTTTTCTAAACTTAGGTATCCTTTTTATTTAATAAGATAATAACGATTTTTAATATTTCCTTATGCCTTAAGGATCCTTTCTACTTTATACTTATTTATGTTTTCTACTATAATTTTTATAGCGATTATAGCACTATCTAGTGCTTTCTCTAGTAATAAAATATAGAATATAGGATATATTTTTATCCCCTCTAGTAATAATAGTTTATAGTTAGTGTTTAATAGTTTCTATTTAATAATAAATAGTCCTATTTTCTTCTAGTTAAGTTTATCGCTAGGTTATTTTATTTTAATATTTCTATAGATAAGGTATACTTTATGCCCCTCCTCTAGGATTAGCGCTAATAATCTCTTTTTATCTACGTAATGCTTTATTTAGTTCTATAGGAAAATCTATTCTTTCTATAAATGTTTTTATATGTTTATAATAGTTACTATATGCGCTATAGCTACTAGTGCGTGCACGCTTTATGCCACATATGTCTTAATTATAGGGTTAAATCTATAGTTTGCCCTAAATAGTAATATTTTTATATTCTTATTTTTAGAGCTATTATAAGCCTATTATGCTAAAGGTAGCTATTCTACCTAATCGTTCTACTAATAGTTAATATAGCTTTATAGGTATTATTTAAGTATCTAGTTTAAGATTTCTATTTATCTATCTATTTATAGATAAAATGCTATAGATAGATTCTACTTAATTTTTATAATTTCTATAAGGCTTTTCTAGAAGTTTAATATAAATAACTTATCGCGATCTAATATTAGTTTTATTAGTAGACTATATTAAGCGATAACTATCTTAAAAACTATATATACTAGGTCCTTAGTATTACTAGATTCTATATAAGGAATATAGTAAGTATATTTTATAAGTTTATTAATAATAACTAGGATGCTATTATAGCTAACTCCTATTATTAGTTCTTTAGACTTTAGTAGTTTAATAATAAAGTCTATAGTTATTATTTACTATGCTCTTTTAGGTAGTAGTATTAGTTATAATTTACTATATAGTGTGTGTTATCCTAATTTTACTTTATTATATATATCGCATTCCTTAATTATTATTTATATAATTTTCCTACTTTCTAAGAAGTTATATAATCTTTATAGTCTATTAATTATCTTCCCTATACCCTAGTGTCTATATAGTAGGTGTTTATATATTTCTTTAATAAGTCGTTTCTAAAGTGTACTAGGAATATACTATTGTTTATTATATAAGAAGGCCTTACCTTTCTTTATAATATATAGGTTCGTTTCCTAATTATTTAGGTATTTATCGTTCTTAACGCTTAATATAATTTATTATATCTACGTATTATTTAGCGTAGCTTACTAGGTTGCACTAATCTCTTAGGTGCCTAATATAAGGTTCCTATCCTTATTAGTGTATAATAGTAGTGCGTTATCTACTAGTTCTATAATAGAGTCAGGCCTATAGGCCTAGCTCTATACTATAGAAAAGTGGGGGCGAGCTAGCCTGAGCCGGACCGGCTTAGGCCAGTTATGTGCCTAAAGCCTTTTATATATAAAACTTTATAAGCTTAACCCCTTTTTATTTCTTACTTCTTACTATAGTGTTTAATAATAATCGTAACGCCTATTCGCATATGCCTAGGGCTAGTCCGTGATAATTAAACACTATATCTCTATTTAAACCTATATAGGTAGGATAATTAAAAAAATAGCTAATAATATTATATTAATAGAACTAGGGGCTAGCTCGACTTAAGAATTAGAACAATAACTATAATAGACCCTATAGGAGCTAGAATTAGCATAATCCTATAAATAAGCGCTTTACTATTAAATCGCGCTATAAACCACCCTAAACTCTCTAGGGACTATGCCTAATCGCTAGAAACCGCTTCCTATCGGCGAGAAATTTAATAGCAAGCCGTAGGCTTTTAACGCCTAGAAAAAGGCGATTACATATAAACTATATATTAATCGCGACTTTATCGGTCCTAATAAGGCCTAGTTCGTTTTTATTTAGAACAACCTAGCGCCCCTTGCTTAGTAGAGAATGACCGTATATTTTAAGATAGGAGGGGAAATAGGTAATTCCGACCCCCTCGCCTTCCTAGACTATATAGAGAAAGTCTTTAGGAACCTATATAGATAGGACCTAGCCCTAATAGAACTTAAATTTATACGTTAAAGTAAGGGGGAACTATTCGCTAGATTTATTATATAATTTAAATAGAAACTCGCTCTTATAGGGGGCTTAGAATAGATAGATGTTGTTTAATCTACTAAGCTACGCTAGGTATTATTAGACGAGCTAAGGAGCCTAGCGATAAATCATAGAGTTAATTAGAATAATTACTTACTAGCTATAGACTAGTTATAGTAAATAGCTACCGACCTAGAGTCCTTCTAACTAGAACGAGATTCTAAATCCTACGTAATTACACGCTATAACGCATGATCGCTTAACTAGGAAGGGGATATTATAATAATAGGTGTTAACCGTCTCTCCTCTATAACTTCCTTAAATTAGAACCCCTAAGCAAAATAGGTTACCTAGGAAGAAATACAACGCCGACAAGCAATAAATATATGTCTCTACTATAGCAAATCTAGACATCTAATCTTACGCTGCCTACTCTAACTAGTAATTCCTCTAATAGGGATATAGTCCTTATCTATTACATTAGAAAGTCATAAAACATTAGAATTAGAAAAAGATAAGCCCTAGGGGAAAGTCTCCCTCCTAGGGCTAAGAATAACATAGCTAGAACAACATAAAGGTAGGTAGTAGAGAAAAAAGGGGATAGAGAGGAAGGAAGAATAAACTCTTATCTATTTCTTATACCTTCTCTTATATAGTAGGCCTTACCTATTAATATACTTATTAATTTAGGTTATAAATACTATAGAGTAATAAATAAAGAAGTCGTAACTAACTTAATAATTTAACAAATTCGGCTATCTACGCCCTAGTAAATAACTATTGCAATATAATATAATCTAGTCCTAATTTAATATATAGCGTAGGCGACGGTAGATATTAATAGGTAGAGTTTCCCTACGTTTTTCTATATTGTTCTAGGGCTATTATAGCCTACGATCTTAGGACGACCGTGGCTTAAACATAAGAACCTTATCCTCGACGTAAAGGTAGGCGAATTACGCACCTAAAGGAGCCTAAAACGAAAAATTAAGGAATTAGCGAAACGCCCTTAAAATCATAACGCTAGGCTTCTCCCTAGACATCTCTTTTATCGGTATATTAAGAATTAGGAAAGGAGCACTTCCTTAATAGTCATAATATCGTCTATAAGCATTTAGGATATTAACGCCTTATTATAAAGGCTTAAGGGGAATAGAGAGGCACCCCTTTAGCCCCTGCCTAAGGAGCTACGTAGGTTCTCTGCGCTCTTTGATAAATAGAACGTAAATGACCTACCCCTACTTTAGGGCCGGCTTAACCACGATATTAAATTAAAGAAATAGGCAGATAGTATAGAGGAGGAGCTACTATAGGGAGCGCTATATAATATATTAAGAGACTAATTAATAGAACTCTATAAATAGCTAACGGACCTCTTAAATAAAGGATAGATCTAGGCTAGCTCCTTCCTAGCTATAGCGCCGGTTCTACTTATTAAGAAAGGGAATAGTAGCTAGAGGTTCTATGTTAATTACTGCGCTTTAAATAAGATTATAGAATAAGATCGCTACCTACTCCCCTTAATTAAAGAAACACTTTAGTCGCTAAGCAGCGTAAAATAGTTTATAAAATTAGATGTCTATGCTGCTTTCTATCGCCTATAAGTTGCGGCTAGAAAAGAGAAATTAATAGCGTTTTAAACCTAATTTAGGCTTTTTAAATAGCTTTTCTATCCTTTTAGTCTAGCTAGAGCGCTAGTAAGTTTCTAAAGGTATATTAATTAGGCCCTAGCAGAGTGCCTAGGGGATTTTACTATAGCCTATCTTAATAATATACTTATTTATTTATTAGGCTCCTAGGAGGACTACTTTAATAAAGTCTAAATCGTCCTAGCTAAGTTAGAACGCGCCGAACTCTTTCTCGACCTAGGGAAAAGTGCTTTTACGGTTTAAACGGTTAAATATCTTAGGTTTTTTATTAAAGTAGGGCGAGCTCTTCGACCCGACCTAGAAAAGCTATAGGTAATAAGGGACTAGGAATCCCTAAGGACGATTAAAGGCGTAAGGAGCTTCCTAGGCTTCGCTAATTTCTATTAGGATTTTATTCCTAATTTTTCCTCTATTATAACACTACTAAATAGACTAACCTAAAAAGGAATCCCCTTTATCTAGTCTATAGCGGAGGAGAACTCTTTTTAAAAACTTAAGAATGCATTTCTCTAGGAACCATGCCTTAGACTATAGGACCTAGAGCGACCTACGATTATAGAGATAGATAGTTCTAGATTCGCGCTTAGAGGATGCCTTCTTTAAAAGAATAAGAAAGGAATAATAATCCTAATAGCCTATTACTTAGCGAAATTATCTCTAGCGGAATAGAACTATACTATTTATAATAAGGAGTTGCTTATAGTTATATCTTACTTAAAAGCATAGTAAGCCGAACTCTAAGGACTATAGGATCTATTCCTAATTCTAATAGACTATAAGAACTTAGAATACTTTATAATCCCTTAAGTTATATTAGAGCGATAGGCACGTTAGGTAGAATTCCTATCTATTTTCTATTATAACCTCTTATATCAACTAGGCACCTAAGCTAGACGACTAGACGCGCTTAGCCGATAAGAAGAATTCTATAGTTCCCTATCGCTACTACTAATACTAATTATAAACCTAGTATAAGTTAATATAGTAGTAAGCCTACTAACTAACACCCTAATAGGGAGTTAGATATTCCCTAATAATAAATTAGCAACACTATAGGATCTCGCTATTATAGCGGATAATACGTATCGTTATAAATTACGATGTATCGCTTAAGGAGTAAGAGAATTCTCCTATAACGTAAATTATAAAGAACAAATAGCAGATTATATAATCTCCCTTTCTAGGGCGCTCTAGTTCTAGGGACGTACGTAGGTGCCTAAATTCGAACCGCTTATAACGTGGCTTATATAAGAAACTTATAAGTCGAAATTAGTTAACTATTATAGGAAAAACAATACCTTCTAAATCCTACGCCGGTCCTTTTATTAGGCAGGCATGGCCTAAGACGTTACGTAGTTTATCTAAAACTATTAGTGTTTCGCGGCGTATAAATTAAGACGGCTGCGCTAAGGATTACTACGGCCTATCCTAGTCCCTAATCGATTTTAGTAGTAGATATTAATCGACTTTATAACTAATCTCCCTATGCGATATAAGGGCGACCCCTACTACCTTATAGTCATTATAGACCGCCTAATAAAATACGTTTACCTTAAGGTAATGACCTCTATGTCGGCCGACGCGTGCATAATACGATTGATTTCTTATTAGTAGCGGTTTTATAGATTCCTAAAATAAATAATTAGTGACCGCGGCTTAGATTAGATAAGTAAGTTCTAGGCCACGCTTTATAATCGTGTTAGAATATAATAGCTGCTTTCTATAGTATATTACCTATAAACTAATAGTAGTATAAAGCAGGTAAATTAAGAGGTGTAGGCTATATTAAGAGTATTAATATCTATTAAATAATTTAACTAGCTAGACCACTTACTAGCGACATAGATATTAATTAATAACTAAGACTTATCTATAACTAGGGTTAGTCCTAACTTATTACTCTATAGCTATAACCTTAACCTAGTCCTATAATTATTTACATTAGATCCGACTCCCCGCACCCCTAGAGGCGCCTATACTAATAAATTCCTTATACATTTATAAAATAGATACGACTTAGTATAAGCCGCTTATGCATTTATATAATAATGTTAATAGGACTAGGCGAATCTTAATTAGCGCGTAGTAGTACGTTTCTAAAAGGGAGATAAAGTTTAGCTTATGCTCCGCTATATTATAAAGGACCGGCTAAGTAGGAAGCTAGACTAGGTCTATTAAAAATACATAGTTTAAGATACCCTAACCCTATTAATAGTCTGCCTTAATACACTAGGCTAGATATATAATACTTTCTATATTAACTTAATAGAGTAAGTCACTACTAACCCCCTTCTATCCTAAACTATATAGGACTTTAAACTAGACGCTATTATTATCCCTAACGACATTAGTACTTATAACGAATAGGTTATTAAAGACATTATTTAGGTGCGTAACTTACGTGGCTAAGGAAAAGCACGATAATGCCTAGTTAAATAGGCTAGGTATGTAAAACCGACATAGGAACCGCTTTTAGAATTATAGAACATAAAAGCTCTTAAAGTTTTTAAGCAACGTTAAGGGTCCGCCGATTTAAATAATAGACCGCGCGCGTAATAATTTCGCTACGCACAGCTTACTTAAAAACAACGAATTTAAATGCGTGCACCTAGATTCCTTTGTTATATTAGTATCTTTTATTTCGCTATAATTAACATTCCTTTATTTTATTTCTTTATAGCTATCTTAGCTCGCACTAGGCAATTTTAGCTATAATTTAAATTAGCTATTTACTAAGTAAAAATTTTTTATACGTAATTAGATTTCTTATTAGGCTAAAATCTAGCTATAAATCTTAAAAATAAAATTCTCTTAGGGCTATACTAGGCTATAAATTTTTAATTATAAAACTATTAATAAAAAAAAATTTTTTTATAGTGCTAAACTTCTTAAGCACTAGGCGCGCTATAGGCGTTCTATTAAGCACGCCTAAATAAATCGTTTAACTTATTATTAGTCGGATTAAAGGCGGCTAAGGGCGAATAAGGTAGGGGAGGATTATTAGCTAGGGGTAGGATAGGGCTAGTCGTAGGCAGTATAGTCACAACATAATTAGCCTTAAGATCTAGGAAATAAAGTACTAGTAGCGCTCTACTACTAGCCGCGGCCTTATAAGTTTAATAGTTAATAATTATATTAAAATATAATTATTAGACCTTAGGATTTATAGCCGATAAATCCTTAAGTGTCGTATACACTTAACGGTCGGCCTTACTTAAAATGTCCTCCTACTAAGTCTTCTTAAGATTAGCAGCGGCCGCCTTAACCGCTTTCTAGTCCTCCTTAAGTTTTTTCTTATAAGCATTTAATTCCTACTCGCGCGCCTTATAGCGTAACTTTACTTCCTTATTAGCGCGCTATCGCTTAAGGCGCTTACGCTTGCGTTGCTTATGCATTTAAATATAGAGAGTAATAGGGGAGATTAAACTTTACTAGACGGCGGGATCTTATAAACTAGATTAAACCTCGCTAAGTACGCGACTATAGGCAGGAGTCTAAGGAAACAAGCTAGAAAATCGAGGCTTAGCAGCGGCGCGGTTCTATAATAGAGGATCTTAAACTAGGCGCGAATTAATTAGTCTCTAGGCCTACTAAGTTTATTAGTGTTAGTCGTAATAGGAGCAATAGAGGGGAAAGGGACTCGCTCTACTAGAGGATAAATGATTATTAAGGGCGCGTAAAATATTATTTATAATATCGTTAGCTAAATTATAATATAGATTAGCTAGAGCATTTTCGACTAGGGCTAGATCTAAACCACTACTATAGTTATATAAGGGCGTAATGTAGATAAGCTACTATAAGCTAGCTGCCTTACCACTAGCACTAGATATAAAAGTATCCTACCTAACCTTAGGCTAGGACGCAGTGGTAATAAGAGTAGTCTAGAACTCTTAAGTGATACGATAAAAACGTTAAGTTATAATCGCCTTTTTACTAGGTATATCCCTAACCTTCTTATACGCCGGCTCTATTATAGTATCCTTTTTATTAACGTAGGTGATAAGCGCTTTTAATGTATAATAGAGGCGCTTATTCTTAGCGAATAAAATATCATTATGTTTATATTTAACCCTACGGTAGGAGCAGGCCTTATAGGCCTCGCTATAGCCTAGCTCGCATATAAGAACACTATTTATTAACGCGTACTTAACGTAGGATAGGCATAGATATTTAATAATATTTTTTATATTATAATCTTTATTATGTAAGTCACCCTTAATTAAAATCCTATCTATAGTCTAGTAAGGGGCGCGGCGGGGGCGTGTCGGTCCTAAATCATTTTACTATGCGTCCTCTACTATTTTTTTTCTTAGTGTCGATTTAAGGGAATTCTGCTTACGTTTAATGTAGTTAGATTTAATTTCTAAGATAGAAAAGAAAGAGTTACTACTAAATTCTAGAAAAGCTCTAAAAAAGGCAGACGAACAGCATAATTATATATTAGACAGCAATAAACGCGATCTAAAGATTAAATAAACAATAATAAAATCAACACCGCTGCTCCTCCTCTCCTAAATAAAAACATAACTAAACCTTTCTCTTATATATCACACATAAATTACGAAATTTCCTTCCTAAATTAATTAGAAATGCTTAACCACTTTATCTATATATAATACATCCTATCTAAATCCTTTCACGACTCTGCCCTAAATCGCGCGTTATTAACTAAAATCATTATTATAATATAATAATAAATAGCGCATATTATAGGCAATATAGTTCCTAACACTTATCGCTAGGTGGTAAAGAGGGAAAAACAATAGCGCTATACGTGTAATAGACGAAAATTTTTAAGCATAGTGTGTGTTATATAATGCACGCACTTAGCATAGTGTTGTCACGTGACTAATATAAGACGCCCTATAAGTCATCACGTAATAATATAGTACTATTACTATAGTGCGCGCACTTTACACTATGCTAGATTATCACGTGACCTAAATTTAGAGGAGGGGGGTATATAATAGAGTCAGGCCTATAGGCCTAGCTCCGTACTATAGAAAAGTAGGGGTGAGCTAGCCTAAGCTAGACCGGCTTAGGCTAGTTATGTGCCTAAAGCCTTTTATATATAAAACTTTATAAGCTTAACCCCTTTTTATTTCTTACTTCTTACTATAGTGTTTAATAATAATCGTGACGCCTATTTACATACGCCTAGGGCTAGTCTATAATAAGTTCTTCTAATTTTAAGTCCTCTCTTTAGCTAAGTATATCTACTCTTCTATTTTTAGATTCTTTTCTATATATAATTTTAAAATTATAATCTATAAGGGTTTTATACTATCTAATTTAATATTTATTTAAATCCTTTATAGTTATAAATAAGGTTAGGTTCTTATAATCTATAAACACCTTAACCTTATAGTTTACCCCTTTAAGGTAGTGTTTTTATTCCTTAAATGCTTTAATAATTACTATAAGTTCTTTATTATAAATACTATAATTTAATTCTAATCTATAAAGTTTCTTAGAGAGGAAGGCGACTAGGTAAAGTTATCCTTCTTTATTTTATTATCCTAGTTGTCCGCCTAGAGTAAAGTCTAAGGTATCTATTTTAACTTTAAATAGTTTATCTAGATCTACTATAAGAAAGACTAGTTCTTCTAAAATTTTATTCTTAAGTTCCTAGAACGCTTATTCTTCTATATTAGTCTAGGAGAAGTCTTAATCTTTCTTTATAAGGTTTATAAGTAGTATTATAATTTTACTATAGTCGCGTATAAAGCGTTAGTAAAAATTCGTAAATCCTAGAAATCCTCTAACTTCTTTAAGTGTCTTTAGTGTTAGCTATTCTTTAATTACCTATATCTTTAATTAGCTTATACTTATTTTTTTAGGTTAGATCTTAAATCCTAAAAATTTAACTTTCTATTAATAGAATCTATACTTCTTTAATTTAACTAGTAGCTTATTATCTTATAGTACTTATAGTACCTTATATATATATTTCTTATGTTCCTTAAGTGTATTAGAGTAGATAAGGATATTATTAAGGTAGATAATAATGAATTTATCTAGTTGTTTTTATAAGATATTATTAATTATAGTTTAAAACATAGCTAGTATATTTATAAGTCTAAAGGGCATTACTAGATACTTATAATATCCTTTTATAGTTTAGATAGCAGTTTTCTACTTATAACCTTTTATAATATAAATAAGGTTATAAGCCCTTTTAAGGTTAAGGGTAGTAAACTAACTAGCTTTTCCTAGTTTATCCCTAATTTCTACTATTAGTAGTAATAGGTATTAATTTTTAATTATAATCTTATTTAGTTATTAATAGTTAATATATAGTTATAATTCTCTATTTTTCTTTTAAACCTATAGGATTAGGTATTCTACTAGTAATTTAGATAGTCTAATATATCCTTTTTATAGGTTTTCCTTTAGATACTCCTTAAGTACTTTCTCCTACTTAGGGTTCTAAGGATATATCTTATAGAACTTAGGTTCTTTATTAGGCTAGAGTTTAATCTTATAGTCCTAGCGTATATACTCTAGTAGTCCTATTTCTAGCTCTCTACTAAATAGCTTACTATACTTTAAGTATTCCTTAGGAATCTCTATTATATTAGCTTTAGGCTC